>CAUYRH010093219.1:0-31919 GCA_963574655.1 Perodicticus potto
TGAGAAAGTCTCTTGAATGCTATCACAATCAGGTTGATGAAAATATCTCTGATTGTATCTGAAGCCCGTACACTGTACCCCATGACTGAATTATTGTACACAGATATGATTTAATAAAAAATAAATAAATAAATAAATAAATAAAGATAATTGATGGTAAATGTTAGTTACATCTAAAAAAAATACTTTTGCAGAAGCATCTAGATTAGTGTTTGACCAAACAACTTGTAACCATTGTCTAGCCGCAAGTTGATACATAAAATTAACTATCACATGCTCCAAAGATGAATTCCCATTTTACAATCAGAAATAAAAAGCTACTTTTTTGAAGAGCAATGTAGTGCAATCTCAAAACCATGATTGTGGAATAATTAATTAACTGAATGGAATAACAGATAATATTTATATAAGTTAAATGTGTAACACACAACACTGTGCATATTTGCATATACAAAATGGATTATAATGGCATAGATTATTAAAAATAAAGTAGATGTTTAGAAAGAAAGGTGTAGAGGCAATGGAAAAATGAAAAGGAAAAAAGCATGAAACATTAGAGTTGCTGTGCATGGTCTGATGATAAGGGCGAACTATCATTTAGGAATAGGGACATACGATCAACCCAATCTGTTCTTGTGGAATCTAAAAGCAGGTTTAATATCTTAATTTAACACATGGACAGACCAACTATTTTAAATTTTTTTATTAAATATTATATAGCACATTGAAATTAACAATCATGAGTGAACCTGGTAAACATATCTACTAAAACTCTACAAAAATTTTACTCTTTAGGGTTGAAGTCAGCCTGCACCTCTGTCATTCCATTGTAATGAGGTCATAGCTTCTAACACAGAAGAAATTTAAATGCAATGTATAGTGATTGGAAGAAAGCTAATAACTTCTCATGTTATTACATACAAAGAAAAATCTGAGGTAATCTATAGAAAAATATTTAAATATGGTGGAAAATACAGCAAAATGGTAGATTCATATATAATATAAAATATAAATATATAAAAACTCATTCTATATAACAGCAAACGATAAAATATGTAATTAAAATGCTTGCATCATACTGTAATATAACTAACAAAAATGTGAATCATCATTCAGAGTAAAAATATAAAATAAATTTAGTTAAAGAGCTGTTAAAAATGCAAAATAAATGTAGATCAATTGCATAATAAATAAGAAAAATCAATATAATAAACTATCAATTCTCGCCACATTAATCCATAAGTTAAATGTTAATTCAATAAAAATGTTAAAAGGTCTTTGCTTGGAATTTATGTGGAGGTATAAAAAACTTAGTAGATCCAATACAATTTAGAGGAACAAAAGCTTAAAAGGGGTGCAGTGGGGGCTTCCTCTGCATTAGTTTGCTTAACAGCATCCTGGGCCTCTCCTCCTTCGGGTGTGATGACCAAAGTGTCTCTAGACTGCCAAATGCCCTGGAAGGCAAAGTCTCCCCAAGTGGAAAACCACTGAGACAAAGTAATTAAAACCATTTGATATTGGCTTAGACAATAGACAAGTAGAATGATTACAAAGAGGAAGGGAAAAGAAGCAGACCTACATTCATGGACATTTAGCAATTATAGAAGTGCTGGTATAAATTAATGGAGAAAAGTTCAATAGAAGGTCTTGTAACAATTAGCTGTTTATAGAAAGTGATTAATCAAATAGATCTCTATACTATACACAAAAATAAATTTCTTGATTAAAAAACTAAATGTAAAGACCTGATTGTAAAATTAAAGCAGTACACAACCTTTTACCAGCATTTCCATTTCTAAAGATCGATCCTAGAAAAAATTCACATATACATTCAAAAAGATATTTAAGAAGATAATCATTTTGGCCCAGGTTTTAATAGCAAAAGCTTGCAAGCAATTTTACTATCTGTCATTAAGATAAACAATTTTTAATTCAATGGAATACTATATGTCTGCTAAAATGAGTTAGCTGGATTTAAGACTGTCAGTATGAATAAACCTCAGAAATATAATACCAAGGAAGGGGCTCAGCTCTTGTAGCACAGTGGTTACAGTGCCAGCCACATACACTGAGGCTGGTGGGTTCAAACCTGGCCTGGACTAGCTAACCAACAATGACAACTGCAACAAAAAAGAGCCGGGCGTTGAGGTGGGTGCCTGTAGTCTCAGCTACTTGGGAGGCTGAGGCAAGAGATTAGCTTAAGCCCAACAGTTTGAGGTTGCTGTGAGCTGTGATGCCACAGTAATCTACCAAGGGTGATATAGTAAGACTCCGTCTCAAAAAATAAACAAACAACAGCAAAAAAAAAAAAAAAAAAAACAAGAAAGGGAAGGAAATTACAAAGTATATTTACAGCAAGGTATCAAATATTTAAAATGCCAAAACACTCAAAACAATAATATGTACTGTTTTTAGTTGTCTATAAGTCTAAAGTATATAGAACTCCTTAGAGATCAGCATAATGATGTGAGATTTTAATTACAAATGTACCTATAATTGTGGTCAAAAAAAAGAGACTTCTGTAGCAAATTTTAGTATTTATTAATGTTTGTTTAACAAACAAAAAAGGCCATCTTCTCCCTCTATATTTCTATACATGCTAGTGTACTCATAAAAATAGAAAGCAGTTAAATGTTAAAAAGTACTGTTCCATTGATTAAAAGAAAAAAATCTGTTCCATTGATTAAATCTATTTTTAATGTTCAGGAATGAAACTAAACCTACTTACAAATATAAAAATACAATAAATACAATTAAAATGAGTAGTTCAAAGGTGAGTCATGCTCTTGAGAACACTAAGGCATGCTTCACGTTTGCATTTCTCTCCTACAGAAGTATCCCTGCATGGGAGGGGTATGCACCCGCGTTTTCCCAGAAACGGTTCCACTTTTCCCAATATGGACTGATTGTAATATGTATTTTCTCTTTCCTACACTGGAGGGATTTTGCTTATGAGATCATCCTTGCAACACACACACATCCAGTGCCTTTTTATTCTGCTTTGTAACTTCTCAGCAAGGAAGAATTAAGATTTAAGTTCTCTATTTAGATAATGGAAAAGCCCATCTGGGTTTCTTTCTTTTTTATTAATGAGCTTTTCTCTCTTCTTCAATTCCTCCTCACTCTTTCCTTCTTTTTCCCACCTGAGCACATTCATCTCTGTGCTTATTTGCTGTAATGTGCCTTTACCGGCCTTATCTTCTTCCTCCTTATCTGAATCTCTCTCCATCTCTCTATGTCCAGGTCAGATTTCGCTTAACGAGTGGACCATTGATCAGATGTTTACACAGCCGCACTGGATCTTTATTGCTCTCTTCATTTGTCTTGTTAGGGAGATGTGGCATCTCCGAAGATGTGCAAGAACACTTTCAAAGTTTAAAGGAAATATAAAGTGGATAATATTGCCAAAATATTTTTAAATAAATCAACTGACGCCTTTCTATTTCCTGTCTGTGTTGAATTAAAAACAAAATAAAACATAATAAAAAATGCAAGGTACTATTTATGTTGCTTTCCATACAGACTGACTCAAAGCCTGCTTAGTCATTAAGCTGATCAACACAGGACTGGAGTTGATGTCTGTTAGTTTTCTCAATTAGGGAACTATGTCTAAACCTTATATTCAGCCAAGTCCTTATCACCCAATTTCATAGCTTCTCTTCCTTGTATAACCTACCCACTCAGATCTATTAATATAAACTATAGGTAATCCATATTGTTAAGAAATATGAATTTTCTGGTCAAAACGAGCCAGATCTACCACTTTTGCTTTATTTATAAAGGGCGTGGATGAGATTCAAGTAGAGATTGAAACAAAAGAGAATCATTGCTGAAAAATCAAAAGGTTAGTTTTGTCAAGGATGTGGAGGAAACAGAACCCATCCATTGGGTAAAAATGTACACTAGTATAACTATCATGAAAAGCGGTGTGGAGGCTCCACAAGAAATTTAAAATAGAACTACCACACCATTCAGCAGTCCCACTACTGGATATATACACACACTTTTATATATTTATTTATTTTAAAAGAGATTATCTTTATTCCCGTTGTGCTGCAATATTATATACAATAGCCAAGATAGGAAAATAATCTGAGTACATTTAGAGAGGTTATAAAATATATCTACACACATGCACACGTATACATACACACAAAATGTGCCAAAAAATGTCTACATCTTTTAAGAAAGGAAAAACCTACATTAAATTCATAATACTTAAGTCATGTTTGACTTTTGCAATTACAAGAGGTGTTCAAATGTGACTTGTATTCATTTTTTGTTATCGGTAATATTGAGGATTACAATTTTAAGACAGTTTTCCTTTCTTGAAATGTGTAGACATTATAGTACCATTTGTGAATGTGTATATGTACCCATACATATGTATATAATGTATATGTACAAGTGTGTACATATTTGTACAAACATATGTATATAATGTATATGTGTATATTAATGTATATATGTATATAATGTGTATGTGTACACATACATATGTATATAATGGATATGTGTACACACATGTATGTATATAATGTGTATGTGCACACATGTGTATAATCGTATGTGTACACACATATGTATATAATTGTATGTGTACAAACATGTATATAATGTGTATCTATACACACATATGTATCTAATTCTATGTGTACACACATGTATGTATATGATGTGTATGTGTACACACATGTGTGTATATAATGTGTATATGTACACACATGTATATAACGTGTATGTGTACACACATGTATATGTGTATATGTACACACATGTATATAGTGTGTATGTGTACACACACATGTATATGTGTATATGTACACACATATGTATATAATGTTGTGTGCATACGCATATGTATATAATGTGTATGTATACATACATATGTATCTAATTCTATGTGTACACACATGTATGTATATGATGTGTATGTGTACACACATGTACATAATGTGTATATGTACACACATGTACATAATCTGTATGTGTGCACACATATGTATATAATGTGTATATGTACACATATTTACACAGAAACATACGCATATAATATATATTGGAATATTGTTCAGCCAAATAAAAGAAAGAAATCCTGCCATTTGTGACAAAATGGATGAAACTGGAAGATACTATGCTCAGTGAAATAAGCCAGACAGAAAGACACTGTATGATCTCACTTACATATAGGATCTAAATAAGTCAGATTCATAGAAATACGAGAGAATTGTCAGGGGCTGGTGTGGGGGAGATGGGTAAATATTGGTCAAAGAGTATGAACTTTCAGTTATAAGATAAATTAGATTTAGAGATCTAGAACTATGTACAGCATGATAACTAAAATTAGTAATACCCTATTATACACTAGAAATTGCTAAAAGAATAAATTTCAAAATACTCACCACACACACTTACACACACACACACACACACACAAATGGTAACTGTAAGAGGTGATCGATATGTTAATTAGCTTGATTGTGTTATCATTTCTCAATATATGTTCATAACAAATTATGTTGTGCCTATTAAATATATATAATTTTTGTCAATTATAACTTAAAGCTATAAATACAAAGAGTCCTTGCTGTGACCTCTGTTATTGGTACTTATAAATCTATATAGGCTTGAGTGCCTTCTCTCTAGAAAGGAAAAAGAAAAAAACAATGAGGATCCACATTGTAGTTCTAGAATAGGATTCCTAAAAGATTTGTCAGTATGATGATGAGTTTATCACCATGGAGAGGGCAGTGAAGGCCACAGAACAGCCGCTACTATTTAGAAGGACATGAAACTAATTTGATATTGTAATGTCTGGAAACCCTGGATGTGAGGTTAAATCATCATTTCTCCCCCAAAAGCACTAAACAAATCTGTTGTGTTGTATTGGTGAGTCCTTATTTGCAGTCATATAATGTTACCATTTTCTATTACAAATTGCAAATTCAATTCTCAAATTCAATTATCCTGGAGACGGCTAACCAATAAGCTTAGCCGTGTTTGAAAAGAAAGGCAACTTGCACCCAGGTTTATAAACACATGTGTAGATACAAAAGCATTAAACATATGCCTCAGCAAAACTGAAAATGGACAATTTCCTGGTCCAGGCTGGGACGGTGAGATGAGAGGCTCCTGGATTTGTGCGTTCTCTGGAATAGAATTTCCAAATGATGCGATGGAGGAACAAGTTGTTGATGGCCATTCACAAAGCAGAATAAAACATCTAAGATTCAAAAAATCCTTAAATAAATTTCTTTTTACTTTGTTTACCCAGAATTCCCCCATATTAACTTCCCCACAAAATCCTTTTCTTAAGAATCGGTATTAGTTGTTCTCAGAACTTGTTTCACAAAGCTCACATTGCAATACAATACAGAATCAATGGATTTCAAGTTATGGAGGATGTACCATTGAAGGTAGGAGTCACGTCTCAAAATATTCTCTTTCTATGAAAAGCCACGGACATTTACAAAACATATTTGGAGGGAGGCCTGTTAAGGACCTTACTCCTCAAAGTGTGGTTCTGGGAAGAGCAACTTTGACAATGCTTGGAAGCTTGATAGGAATGTGGAAACTCTAGTCTTGCCCCAGAGCTTTCAAATGAGAATCTTCATCCTGTGCAAGGTCCCCAGGGTGATTCCTTTGCACAGAAAGTTTGAGAAAGACTGTTCTAGAGACTCATACTTTTAAAATGTATGGACACATTTCTGTCTGCATGCTGGAAAATGCAAACTAGAATCATATAATTAAGGTTAATGGCATTTATCTTTTAAAATTAGAGCATTGAACAATTGCAAAGCATAAAAAATTACATTAAAATATCATGTAAGGCTGGACCACTTTGAGCACATATCAGCATCAGATCTGGATCCAAAGAACTAGGTCAGAATATATTAGGAAGTCAGAATGACAAAAGACAGTAGAAAATTGGAGTCAAGCCACAACTCTCACCTGATTAGGACTTATACTCACAAAACAATTTGCTAGTCAGGAGAGAAAGTCATTTAATAGCACACATGCATTATTGTTTTATTGACACTTTATATACAGAATCTTCGTTTCATTCATATCCTTCTAAGAGAGCCAAATGTCAATTGTAGAAATATTCTAATAGTTCGAAAATATTTACCTTAACATTTATTTATTCACTAGCTACATTATTTTACAAATGCTGTCTTTGGATCAGAATTGTTCTAAGATCAAAAGGGCATACACGTTCCAATCAAAGCACACATAATCTAGGATATTGGTTGGATTATAAACACTCTATCATGTTGAAATCATGCGTATTGCAAGCTTATATCAAGATTTTTCCTAAGTAGGAAACATACATGACACATATTACATGTTAGTTTCCAGAGTATGATTAAGCACATAGAGAAAGCTCCATCTCATTACCTATCTGTGAATTCTTGCATTACTTAGAATTAGCAGAGAATTAGTGCAGTCTGTGGGTTACAGAGTGGAGTAAGAGACTCTCTCTTTCCCAAAGTCTCTGTGTTAGTCCTTTTTGAGTTACTGCCTTTCTCGTTGAACCACTGTTCAATGATTTTCTGAACAATGGTTCTCTGAAGGCAGTGGCTTCCTAGTGGCCGAGTGTCTGATTTTTCCCAGCACTACCGAGTACGGAGCTGGGCTCAGAGTTCATACCTGTAAAGTCAGAGATAAGAGATCTTGGAGAAAAAATCATGAGTGATTCAAGGGTAAAACATTGGCATAATTTAAGACTAAAAAGCCAGCTTTGCAAGGCATCAGATTAATGGAAGAGCTAAGCCAGGATACTTTGTGTGTGTGTGTGTGTGTGAGAGAGAGAGGGGGGGGGAGAAAAAGAGAGGGAGAGACTTCAAACAATTTGGAAGATTCTATTATCATTCTGATTTTACAGTTGAAGGAAGTTATATTCAGAGAGGTTAAGTTCACAGCTAGTCAGCAGCAGAATTGGAAATTAAACCTGGCTCTGTTTGACTATAAAGCTGGCACTCTTAATCACTTTATTTCAAAGTTTCTTGAATTTGGCACTATTGGCATTTGGGGCAGGATAATTATTTGTTGTGGGAGTCTATACTATGTATTGTAGGATGTTTAGAAGCGTCCCTGCTCTCTACCCAGTAGATGTCAGAAGCACATTCCCCAGCCCCACCCCCAAGTTGTGATAACCGAATATACATCAGTCATGGCCAAATGTCTTCTGGGGGAAAAACATCTCTGACTGGGAACTACTATTTATAGTCTATCCCTAGGATCCTTAATATAAGCATGTAACAATAAATCATCTCCTGATCATGAACCACTGACATAACCTCATTAATGTAGAGAGCTTAGTGGGTTTGCCTGTAGTCAATTCTCCTTCTAAAAGAAATAAAATTCTTTCTTTTAACAAACTATTTGCCTTAACTTTCAGTCTGGTGAAGATAAACAGACATTCTGCCCCCTCCCATCTTCTAGCCTAAAGGACAGAAATACAACCTAAATCAGGGGAATCAAGGTCTCTCCTATTTCTTCCTCTCTCAGGTAAAGATAATTTGGGGAATGAGCTCAGCATTAGCCTGTGGGAACAGTTTTTTGAAGAACTATGTCAATGGACAGAAATGAGAGTTGATTTCTCCCCTATATCAGGTTTCTGTAAATGTTTCCATTCCTCATCACCTAAGGCTTTGTGGGATATTACCACTTTGATTCTGTAGGCTACTTATTTTCTACAAAAATGAATTCAATTTTACTTTCTGTCACATACAACCAAAGACTTCTGGATATAATAGAATTTAAGGCATATGGGCTATACATGCTGTGGCCTAGAGAAAGACATACTTTCCCAGGTTCAAATACCATACAACCCCACCCCAAATACCTAGGTATGAAAATCATTTCAGGGTCATCCTCTCCCTATTTTGAAAATAATTACATATTACTCTGGGAAGTCTCACAAAACTCCTCAGATTTTAGTTTAGAAATCATTTCCCAAAGTGGGTAACACAAAATATGAGAACAGAACCATTTTAATGAAATTTAATTAATAGCATTCATATCACTTACAGAAAGAACATTCTCATTTATATAAAAGAAGAATGGCATGATAGATTCATCAGGGTTTATAAAATGCTAAGGAATATGTGTAGCAAGAATGGCTCAAAATATGCAGAAAATGGTATCTAAGACTGAAAAAGAAATGGTCAAAGATTATGATATACACCAAGGTACTTGCCATGAAGATAAAGCAGCAGAGTGGATATGAAACATGATACTTGTTGTTGTTGTTGTTGTCACAGTTTGGCCGGGGCTGGGTTTGAAACAGCCACCCTCTGTATGTGGAGCCAGCGCCCTACTCACTGAGCCACAGGTGCTGCCCTGAAACGTGATACTTAAAAGCATTGAGAATAGGCAGGTGTTTATAAGCATAAGGAGAAATTTCTTAAGGTTTTGGGGGATACAGTTTAGATTATTTTGTCAACTTTATTTTAAGGGTTTGGCATGACTTTTTGCATTGGAAAAACCCTCCATTTTGAAAAATGAAGAAAGTATGCTGATTCAATGTGAAGGGAAAGAGACCAAGGATCATGTGTTTTGTCTTCTTAAACTAGGCTGGGATTCAGGGTAGAACCATTTGGGCTCTCAATTTACCTTCTAAGTGTCATAGATAGTTTGCTGGCACAGTTGGGGAATCCCAACTGTTGTTGAGGGGGACAGAAATAAAGATTAAATCTTTATTATGGGAAATAGCAGGGTTATGTTTCCTTAAAACACAAGCATGATTTAAGGGTAGAAAATAAAGAGGAAAAAAGAAGAAAGAGAAAGAGGGGAGCAAAGAGAACTAAAAGAAAGGCAAGGAGGAAAAAATGGAAAAGGAGGAGGTATAACAAGGAGAAATGGGAGTGCACCCCCACACACCCTAACTGTGAACTCCAGCCCCAGGAACCACTCTGGATCCTTTTCTTCTCATAGAGTGAACATGTTTCTTGCCTCTTAGTCCCATGTCTTTGCCCTCAAAGTGACACAACACCGTACCGTTCCTCAGTTCCTTAAATAATGAAGGCCTTTTACTGCTCTTTTGATGCCTTCCTTTAAGACACCAAAAACCAATTTAAAATTGCTTGAAGTTCAGCAATTGAGCCTGATGGTACAAACACTGTCCCATATGAGTTTGTCTACAGAGGTTTTGAAAGAATATAACAGTATGTGCTGCTCATCTAAGCAAACCCATCCTGTTTACCTTGCTAATTGTGGGCATCATCTACTGTGGATCTTCTTCCAGTGAGACCTGCCAAGATTCTGTGAATACTCAGAGGACAGCTGACTTTCTACACAAGGTGGCAGTAGAAATAATGGAAACTTTTTCTTTGGGAAATTGTTTTCAAGGTCACCCTCAACAAGTGGAGGCCTTCCATTTTGTCCATTTGGACCTTATTTCACAACTTAACCAAAAATGCAATTTCAGATAGAATAGCAATAAAGGGCTAAGTTATCAGGGACGCTGTAGTATTTTATAATATAAAGCAAAAACAAAATGTGAAAATAGCTAGAGCAGAGCTTAAGGCAAGTCTGAATTCAGGTGAGGGGTTGAAACATTTCCAACAAAATATTGGCTTATTCCTTTTTATAGAATGGGACCTGGTAAAATCACCCAGCTTCAAAAGAGAGGAGAGTCCCTTTCTGAACAAATAAGGAAAGGGTCACCCCTAGGTTATTTGGGGTAGTGGCAATAAGCCTGGATTTGAGGTCATAAAGAATATCCAGATTCTCAACCACCTCCTCAAATGATTACTCTTTCTTTGACTCTGCAGGGACCACTAGTCTTTGAATCTAAAATCTGTATAATGGCAATAATGGCAATAATAGTCTCTTTCTATCTCATAAGGTTAATGTAAAGATTAGATGGAATATTCAATTAAAGAAAAAAAACTTTCCTAAACACAAATATGATTGCTTCAAATATCAACCTGATTGCTCCAAAGCACACAAGTGATTACCTACATAGCACTTTAAAGTGGATGGAAAAGGCTAAAGATGACTACTTTACAGGAAAGTAATATGATGCTCCTTTAAAATATTCTATGGAATTAAAAGTTTTGGAAGCAATGGGATAAGCATTCTTAGCCTTGTGCCTTTACCATGTCACAAAATTTGGTTTGATTTCCATTTAAGTCTTGGCATAGAAACAGGGAAAAGCAGAACCAATCAACTCTCCAGCTGTCTCCCTTACCCCACAGTATGGAAATGTATTAAATATATCTCTGGTTGTCTCAGTCTCTTTAGGCTGCTATAGCAAAATACTTCAAATGGGTAATTTATAAACATTAGTATTTATTGTTCACAGTTGCGCAGATAAGGTCCAAGATCAAGATTCCACCAGATTAGGAATTTGTCAACAAGCCACTTCTCATAGGTAGGGACCCCCTGTGTCTTTCTCCCATGATGGAAGGGTCAAACAGGCTTCTGTTGACCTCCTTCATAAGGACACTAATCCCACTCGTGGGACAGAGACATTATGACCTATCACCTCCCCAAAGCCCACCTCTTAATGCCATCGCTTTGGGGATTAGATTTCAACAAACTGATTTTGAGGAGAAATAAACATTCTGACAAAGGCATTCTCTTCCATTGCCCCCTAAATTTATGTTCTTTTCACATGCAACATACATTCCTTCCATCCCAAAGGCACCAACAGTCTTAAACTTGTTCCAGGATCAACTGAGAAGTTTAAAGTCCATAGTGTCACCAAAATTGGGAATAAGGGACACTTAAGGGACAATTCATTCTAAGGTAAATTATTCTCCAGCTGTGAGCCTGTGAAATCAAACACATTATCTGGTTTTCACAATGCATTCTGCAAATATTCAGACCACAGTCCGAGACCAACTAAACTCAAAGTGTAGACATGTTATCCCTTCAACCTAAATTGTCACAAGGCACTACCTTCTCTCTAATTAGAACTGATAATGATGGAGTAATTGTGAAGTGCAGTAAGCCCCAAATCTTTAATTCTCTGCCACATGCCAGACAGTGAGCAGACTGTTACCCTAACCAGAAGCTGGCCCGCAGGTGCCTCACAGAGGACCCTGGGAAAAGTGGAGTAGAAATTAACTCTAAAACCCAGAAAAACTAGAAAGCGTTTTTTAGACACTTGCTTTCATTTTGAATTTTCCCCAGCTATGATGGGATTCCTCAGCAGTCATGGGGCTTCTACTCTTATCTGGCCAACATAGATTTCTTAGGTTATTGGATTTTCACCTTCAGTCAAAGATGACAGCTATTGGGAATCACTACAGCTCCCTTTCTTCTCACTCTTTGGCCAGTTGAGCTAACCAATTGTAATAGGTTTCCAATCACCCAGGATAAAACTCATGACCCTTCTTAACAAAGTATGTCAGGAAGCTACCAATGATAGGTAATTACACTCTATGAACCTGAACTGTCAGAGATTACTGATATGAGGAGAGAAAGAAGTTTCATAGATACAATATTTGGCATCCTTGAAATATGCTGAGTGGGCCCAACATATAACTAAAAGGTGAAATAATGGCAGGTCTCTGGAAATGGTGGTATCTTTTGGTGTAGTTCCAGATCAAAAACAGTCTTCATCCACACCTAAAAGATGAAGTGTCTGTTGTAGATAAAGATATTCTGGCTTAGTTTCTGTAGCACACTGGTTACTGCACCAGCCATGTGCACTGAGGCTAGAGGGTTTGAGCCCAGTCCCAGCCAGCTAAACAACAATGACAACTGCAACAAGAAAATAGCTGGGTGTTGTGGTGGGCGCCTGTAGTCCCAGCTACTTTGGAGGCTGAGGCAAGAGAATCCCTTAAGCCCAAGAGTTTGAGGTTGCTGTGAGCTGTGATGTCACAGCACTCTACCAAGAATGACAGTGAAACTCTGTCTTAAAAAAAAAAAATAATAAGCTCTATCCTCAGAGAAAAGGTAAAGAAAGAAAATTCAGCCAGCTGATTTTGGTTATGACTTAACTACTTTCTTTGTCAGAAGAAGTTCTTGTCCATTGTTTGAATTACTGAAGATAGCAAGGTATTTGTAAATTATCTTACAATAAACAATTTAAACTTTTAAAAGATGATTATTTTACATAAAGAGTTTTTACTTACTGAAATTATGAAATTTATAAATTCTGATTTGAAAAAAGTATCTTACATATAAGTATTATTGTCAAGGTTATCATTATGCTACACATAGATACCCCAAGTTTTTGGCCAGATGCCATTAAATATTAGAATTATAAAACTCATTTGCATTTCTGATTTCATGATCACCAAACATTTGCATGTTTGTTTGCTTCCCCTTTTCCTACTAGGATAGAATGTACTGATCATGCTAATATAAGCATTGTGTTTCACAAAAGCTAGGTTTCTTAGTTTTATTCTACCTTAATCTACTGTGATTCTGATTACTTTTGTTTCCTTAAAACTTAGATTATGAAGTCCTATAAGTAATTATCCTTGTTCTTTTTTCTTATGACAATGGTGGATCAAAAGTCTCAATAAATTTCATCCAGAATCAACTTTTGAGAGTAGATGGATGTTTCTTTCATTATAATCTAGGCAGAAACAATATAGTAGTTAAGAGCAAATAATATGGATCAGACTAATTGGATTTCTGGCTGTGTGACCTGTAGTGAACCTCGAAACTGCTCTGAGACTCAGTTTTGGCACTTATGAAAAACCAGCAATAGCGTATATTATTGACGCTGGAAACTTCATGTAAAGACTATATGAAATGATGAATAGCTGTGCTTAGCAATCCCATTAGTTAGCACTCAGTGTATATTAGCTGCTGTCATTATTCCTTCTATATAACTCCAATGACATTAAATTACAACATGGAGAACATGGTGACATTTGAACAGCATCCTGTCCCTGCCGATTTTATACCCATGAGACCTAAACTAACTTTTGTGACTCCATCCACCATCAACAGTCGAAGCTTCTTGATGGTGCGAAATCTATTTTGCATATAATTACTTAAAAGGACATTTTAACTATGATAGCAATTTCAACTGACTTTCTGTCATTCCTAAGTCACTCAGTGTCAGAAAGCCTACCTGCTGTTCAGGGAACTAGTTCCTCCCAAGACTTCTCATGTCAGATCGGCCTAGCACGATCAGGGAAAATCACAAGTTAGCTATCAATCACCCAACATTTATCGGGCACCTAAAAGGGCAGAATGCTATGTTAACTACTGTGCAAAGTGCATCTCACAGACACAGCATCAGCAGTCTAGTGCCTTCCATTCTCCAGGGAGAAGGAGAAAGGATCTTTGCGCTTAATGAGAAGTGGTATGTTGTGGTGGAAAGAGTATTCTCTCAAGTGTTGGGAGACCTCTCCTTCCCAGGTTTGTCCTTCAGCGATTCATTTCACATCTCTGAATCTGTTTCCTCATTGAAAAGTAGAGTTATAACATTTTCCTGTCCCCCAGCATTCTTAGTGCTTTGAAAACATCTGCAATGGGCCATGAATATTTATTAATATATCACTTTTTTGCAAAGAATTTAAGAAATAAATAAATAAGAAGGGTGATTATAACAGGGAGAAAATTAGAAAATACTGACTAATTATAAATGTTTAAGTTTTTTAATTTCCACTCTGGGATAGATCAAAGACAATCTCAAGCAAGTTAGCTGGGGATATGGTGGGAATTAGTCCATGTTGATGGGAGGTAACAACCTGTCAGTGGACAGCAAAGAAATCACACTCTGGGTTATTATTTGGTAGTGGCCGAGTGGGCATGTGAGAAAGAATAATGTGGGGGCTCAGGGGGAAGTGGACCCTTTTCATGGTTTTCATGTTAGAGAGTTTAGACAAAGGAAGATGAGGCCTCTCAAAGAAGCGGGTTTTGGAGGACTCCTTCATTTCTCATCAGCTCTGAGGGTGTGGACAGAGGATCAAGTCCATCATCCCCTCCCTCCCCAAGAAGCTTTTGACACGAGCAATAATATAGAACTCCGCCCATGGCTTCCCATTGGTGTTAGGATACAGACTAAGTCTTTTATCTTATTTTATAACTTGAGATCCCATCTGTAAACCTCCCCATTGCTTTCTATGTTCTGACCTTATCAGCAAATGTTTACAAGTTTTTCTAACACACAAGGCTCACTTCCGCCACAAAGGGCTTTTGCAAATGATAACGCTGTCTTCTCTGAGACCCTCCTTCCTAATTTTTGCTTAATTATCCCACACTCAGACTGTTATATTTCAGCTTAAATGTCACTTCTTCAGGAAAACATCCTCTGAGTCTTCAGA
Organism: Perodicticus potto; assembly: GCA_963574655.1. NCBI lineage: Eukaryota > Metazoa > Chordata > Mammalia > Primates > Lorisidae > Perodicticus > Perodicticus potto. Next base: position 15,243 of record CAUYRH010093219.1, read on the forward strand.
CTAAATATGATCCCAGTTATAAACTCTCAAAGGCACCTGCTCATCTCCTTTCCTGTATAGCCAGAGTGTCTGAAAGCTTGGAGCTTCTGCATGACTGTTTGGCCCGGCTGTCCCATTAGGATACAAGCCCCACGACAGCAAAAGCACTTTTACTTAGTGCCTAATAAAATGTCTGCAGCTGCTCGGTAATAATTGCTGAGCATGTGAATGAATAACTAAGTGAGCAAAGAAACCATATACTTTCAAATTATAAAATTATTTTCTTTTTGATTAGTTACAAAAAATATTCAACGTAGAGAACTATAGCAACACAAAAGTATAACTATGATAAGAATATTTTATGTCTATCCCCTAGGAATAAACATTTATTATGTTTTATTTATTATTTTACTCATTTATGCATTTAACAGGCATAATATTTAAGATATTACAATCCATTCTAGTAATACATTTGCTTACATGTCTATGGTCTATATGTATGTATACACAGATGTGTTTATGTGTGTCATTTTGGGTTATTGGCATATATTCTTAACAAGCTTGTTTTTACAATGTAGAAATATGTCATAAAATTCTCTCAAGTCATTAAATGTTCTTCATCGAAACCATTTTTAACAGCGAGGCAGCACTGTGGTGTTTGGTGGTGGTTGTTGTTTTGTTCTTATTTTTCCACGTAGCCCAGTTTATTTAAATAAAGTTTATTGTTGGCATTTGGGTAATTTAAAATTTTTACCAGAAACATGCTAGAATAAATAACTGTTTTGCTGAATTTGGCACGCCTTTTTTCTGGGATAAAATTCCAAATGTGGAATTCCCGATTCTAATATTTTGATGTGTATTGTCACATTGTCTTTAAGAGGAAAGTGACTCCATGCTCTCTAACACCTGTGGGATGTAAGAATAGCAGTATTCCGTCATACGGATCTCCACAATATTATTTCATATTTGCCTTTTTAACTTCTTCCAAGTTGATAGACAAAATTTGTATTTTTGATTGTATTTGATTGATGGTATTTGATTTGTATTTTTGAATGTATACATAAACATATGCATACATACAGGCACATGTATTTATTCATAATGATGCATATTTACCATTTTACAAACTTATTTTGTTCATGTTTTGTATGTATCTCTTGCTCTCTTCACTCAAGATGCTTATCCTTTTTCTTAGTGATTTATAAGTGTCTTTATATAAAATGCTTTAAAGATGCTTATACTACAATTGGAGCATATTGCATTTTCTCAATTTTGATTTGTTGTTTTGCTGTATTGTGACACATTCTAAACTGTTGTATTATCCTCTTCAGGTTTTTTATTTTGTGTGTGTTTTCAGGTATTTTATAATTTTTTATATATATTTTTGTTTCCAAAATCTGTAGATTTGTATTCAGTTTTACATCTTAATAGAGTTTTCATATTTCTATTGGCATAAGTTATGAAATAATTTTTTCTAATTTTTTTCAAAATAGAGTCCAGTTCTTTCATCAACTATCACTATGTAAAAATCTATGCTATACATAACAGTTGTATCACACAGCAATTCTTATATGTCTTTGATTTTGGCATTAGGTTTTATATGCAGTTGTAATGATGTATTATATAATGCCTAAAAACCACTTTATTAGTGTAATTTTAAAATATATTATAAAACCATGGTAAGTTCATTATATCTCTGTCTTGATTTTGTTATTGTGATATATTTATTATTACTGATAAAAATAATTTATCAAGCATCATTGGGATTGTCATTGTATGTCAAAATTAGAGATTACATTTGTGCTTTTATTTAAATCTTTTCATTTTGATTTGTCATTTAAAAAATTTTAATTATATATAATGGACATACAATGGTTGTACATATTTATGGGATACACTTGATATTTTAATATACAATGTGTAAAGATCAAATCAGGTAATTGGGATCTATCACCTCAAGCATTTATCATTTCTTAGAGTTAAGAACATGCCAGTCTTGTAGTTATTAATATTTTGAAATATAGAGTAAATTATTAATAACTATATTTGCACTATTTTGCTACTGAACCCTAGATCATATTCCTTTTAAGTATATTTTTATACCTATTCACTAACCCCTCATTATCTCCTTCCTACCCTCTGGTAACCACCATTCTATTCTCTATTGATTGACTTCAATTGTGAGTGGCTGGAAAAGAGGGGTAAAACAGGATATAGCTAAAATACTCTCAGCTCTAGCCCCCTATCTCAAGCCATGGAAACAGTTAGATTTCAAATGATCAGTGGTCATGCAGAGTAGGCTAATGACTTTAAAATTCTCCCAGCCACTGAGAAAGTGAAACATTTATTTCTAGGCAAGTGTAGCGGATGAGTTTGCTTCTTCATCATAAAAGAGCTTGAAGAATTAAATGAGTATCAAAGGAAAAATGCTTAAGAAAAAGTTGCCTTCAAAGTTGTATTAAAAAATCATGTATACCCTTATATATTTTATAAGCCATTAAAAGGTTTTCCAAGGATAAATTTAAGTATCCCAATTAGTCACCTTACAAGCTGACTTTAGAACATAATGTTCACATAAGATTTAATTTCATTTTCTTTCTCAGCCTTACAAGGGTCGAAAGCAACTGATACTGCCAGGGAAAGTAAAATATTTGACCCATACAATCAAATGTAAAACTATAAAGAACTACTTTTTTAACTGGATGTTTACAAAACACAAAACTAAGTACTTTGATTTTTAGGTGGTTTTATGCTTGTTTCTTTGGCCAGGAACTCTGATGGAAACTTTATGACATTGTTTCCATTAATTTGTTCTCCAAAAGACCACCAGGATGACTAAACAGTGGAAAGGAGAGCTTTGTAGACAGTATCAGTTTGCAGGTCAGAAAGAGAAGGTCTCTGCTGCATGCACAACGTGCCTTCTCTTGGAAGGCTGGAAGGACAGCTGGGTTCTCTGCCTCCCAGGGCCTGTATCATACATATTCAGCAGGTGTGTGGGGGAAGCTATGCATATTTATGAGGGAGGCTGGGTACATGTGCATTGAGTAAACACATAACAGGCAATCCCTAGTTACCAATGACATGGGTTCGGTAGGCTTGCTATTAATTTGAATATGTATGTAAGTCAGAACAGGTACATTTACCTATTACCTATAACAGCCTCCCTTTGTAAGCGTGAGTCATACGACAGTCCAATGTTGGTAACTCAGGGACTTACTGTAATAGCCTCCCTTCCGAAGTGCGAGTTGTATGTAAGTCAGATGTTTGTCCCTGGGGGGCTGCCTGCACAAACATACTTCCTATGTTCTCTTTGGGGCAGGGTATTAGCATTAGAGTGAGGTGGAGTTTAGCTTCTTACATTAAAAGGTGCTACTCAGTATAGTACAGAAGGACAGTTTATATGTGGCCTCTAAAACCTGGCTGAAACTGGCTTAATGTTTACAATTTTTCCCCAGGAAAGAATGTTTTTGAGGTCTTTCTAGTGTCCAGTCAGACTTGTCTGGGTTGTAAAGAAGAAGGAGAGCTCCTCTAGTGAGGTGGTTTATCAAGGATTTGGTTTTTCTTGTAGCCATAAATATGCCACGCCAGCCAAGCCCTAACCCCTTTCATTTCCTTACCATTAGAGCCAGTCTTAGTTAATATAGTAGCATCTATTTTGGTCTCTCAAATCAAAAATCCATACTATTATTCTATGAGGCAGATAGTATATTTTTCTTTAAATATAGGGTATTAATGAGTATATAAGTTTACCAACCTAACCTGTCCAAGTTGCAGAGCCTGTAGCTTTCTTTTTTTTCTTTTTTTTGCAGTTTTGGCCAGAGCTGGTCTTGAACCCGCCACCCCTGGTATGTGGGGCCAGCACCCTACTCCTTGAGCCACAAGTGCCACCCTAGAGCCTGCAGCTTTCAACCAAATATATAACGTTTTTTTCCGTGAAACTCTTAGCTGGTGGAAGTATTTTAGGAGACATGGAGATGTATCACAAGTTCAAAAACTCCTGAATACGATTTCAAGAAGGAAAGCACGCAACAGAAGAAAATCAGCCTGACTTGACGAATGACATTTTGAGTACACATATTAACTATACCTTGCTACATTCAAATTTTGCTCTTTGGTTTTAAGAATTTTTCCTCCTGGATTTGAATTTTTTGTTTGGTATTATGATTTCTCTCACAGAGGTGGGTTGGCTCAGATGTTTGGGGATTCTTAATAATATTTTCATATTTATAAATAAGAGTCTACATTGATCAGTCTTGGTGGCAGGAGACATTTTCTCCAGTCCCCTGGTTCTGATTTAATGACACCACTGCCCATAATTTTGAAATTATCTTGATCACTTTTTAGAAATCCTCTTCTTTACCTGGACGAGCTTGCAATTTTCTCAACTTTGTAATATTTTTATCATCTTTTAAGTTACTCCCACCAGGTTTACACGTGACGGTCTCCGTAGCCATCATGTGAGCTGATGACACCCCTCCCAGATTCCCAGCCCTGCTGTGGAGCTTGTATTCATTTGTTCACACGTTTAATTTTTACTAAAGTATATCCAGAGAAGTGACGATATTATGAAGATGTAACTTGCTCAGTCTTTGTGAAGAGTACACTTGTGTAACCAGCCCTCAGATCAAGCAGGAGAACCTTATTGGGTATTTCAGGAATTTACTTTGTGCAACATTCCAGACCCTAATCCTCCCTTCCCAAGCATGTCACGTTCCTGCCCTCTAATATATCAGTTTTGCCTGTTTCAGTGTTTTATATAAGCAGGTCCTACAGTACATACACTTCCTTTGAATTCGTTGTGTTTGGAGATTCACCCCTGTTGTTGCACACACCTGGACTTCACTTTGTACTCATGGCTGCACAGGCTGCCACCATGGCATTATTTCCCAATTTACCTTTATTTTCTGTCATTGTGGGGCATTTGGGTAGTGGGAAGTTTTGGATTATTATGAATAAGACTGCTACAAACAACTACCACATGTCTTTTCATGAACACATGTATATCTTCATTAGGCATCTACCTAGGAGTAGAATTACTGGTTTTGAGTTATTTTACTATTAAATAATTGTTGTCATCTCAATAGACTTTGGAATGGAGGAAAACAAAACCATTGGATCAGTTTGCCATGTTTTCCTTGAAAGCCTAATATTCATGATTTTGACTAAGAATCATTTACAAATTCAATACCAATTTGTTCACACTTTGTAAAATTTTACTTATACCCAAATGAGGAAACTTTGAATTCATCACTATCAAAAACAACAAAAACTTGTAAGCAATGAAGATTTCTTTTTATTTCCTTTTAATATTCCAATGCATATTTTGCTTTAAACATTAGTCAAGATAGCTATGTGCAGAAAATATCCATTATTATACTTGTTTTCCAAGATTCTAGATTTTAACCATCTCCATAGAGCTGTAGTTAACAATGAAAATAGAAAGAAATGGGTAAAAAAAGAATTTCACAGCCATTTTTTTCATTCTTGTTGTTTTGATCTGTATTTGTTCAATTATACATCTCTGAATAGACCTGGTCCCTCATCCACGAACTTTCTTCTGAACTTGAATGATTTGCATGTGGTCTAATCAAATTTCCTGGTCCCATGGTGCTCTGGAGCCGAGCTGTACATGACTCTCTCATTTCCATACGATGTATCTCAGAGATAACCAAATGCATGGCCAACTTCCCTAATTAGAGTCACCAGTCCCGATCGCCTCCTGCAGTGGCCTCTCTTCCTTGTCTCCTTTCGGTAATACAGTTTTATTTTTCCCATCTCTCTCCCTGGTGTATCCTCTCCTTCAATTTCCCCTGCCCCTAAGGAGACTACTTCAACATTTGTTTATATATCAAAATAATTGAAGACTAAATTAATTCTCAGCTTCAATTTATCAAGCTCCTTTTCAATTGTGGTTTTTTTTCCCCCTTCAGACTATGGACTTTGGCAACTAACAAAGGCTTTGAAAACAGAAATAGCACAATATGTACTGATTGATCACTATGAAGACTATATCCTCCAGGCTTAGAGTCTATGACTTCGTGATTGATTGACTTGGTAGATATTTTTTTTTCATGTGTGTTCCCAATATTTGATTATTAATTTACACAGAGAAAGTTATTAAGCATATTTGTAAGTCCTGCCTTCTTGATATCTCTGTTCCTTTTATAAAAGAGACTTATTGTAAAAGCTACTATATAAACCTCTGCACTATGCATTCTTTATTGAAAGGAAAATATATTTCATATCTCTCTATATCCAAAAATAAAAAAAAAAAACAATATGTTGGCTAGGATATGGTAGAAGCCTCTTTCTCTCTTTCCATACAATGGTACAATATATACAGTAAAACCTCTGTAAATTTACCCCTCAACTGACCGTAACAAACTGGTCAAAATACTGAGATGGTAAACATGAAGAACTAGGTCTGCTGTACTAATATGTACATGTGGTGCATGTCCAGTCTATGAAAATTAAGTCAACTTGAGGTGGTTAACATAGGGAAGCAGTTAGCTATCAGCTATGGAGTTTCTACTGTATTTGAATCATGTCAACTGTGAAGGTCTACTGTGTGTATGTGTATATATGTGGATATTTGGGACTTTGATCAGAGCTTTAAAATTGTTATCGTTATTATGTATGTATATATATACATGCACACATATATAACATAATATATATAACATATTATATATGTTATGTCACATAATATATACATATATAACATAATAATAACAATGTGTTATATATATATATATACACACACAAACACATGGAGAGAGAGAGAACCTGTTTTTGTACTTTATATAACATAGGTATTTGCTTTTTAGGTACTTTATATTGCACACATATAATTGAGTTATATAGAATATATCAATGTCTATATAGAGACATATATGTGATATATTAAGCTTTTTTGATATTTTGGGGAAATATACAATTGGAAATTGTGGCAGACAGATTTTAAGATGGTCCCTAATGATCCTTCTTCCTGATATTCATGCTTTGTGTATCCTTTTCCCTTAAATATGATCTAAACTAGTGATTTTCTTTTAAGTAAAAAAATATCAAAAGTGGTAGATATCACTTTACTCATTGGTTATAAGACATTTTAACATCTATATTTCAGTGGATTCTCTCCATTGACTGTCTCCCTTGGTGGCTTTGATTAAAGCAAGTTGAGAAGGCCCAAGAGTCTAAGAGTTGAGGGCAGCATCCAGCCATCTAGAAACCAAGGCCATCAGTCCAATAGCCCTTGAAGAACTAAATTCTGCCAGAAACCACACAGGTTGGCAGTGATTCTTTCCACAATTGAACCTTCAGAAGTGACAACAACCTTGGCCAACACCTCAATTTTAGCGTCTTAAAGACTCTGACGTAGAGGACCCAGGTATATCATGCCCAGACTCTGACCCACAAAAACTCAGAGATAATAATTGTGTATTGTTTTACACGACTAAGTTTGTTATAATTTGTTATGTAGCAATAGATTTTATAGGGTGGACACACTTAGGGAGTGTATGCTCAACACTCAACAATGGGCACGATGTACAAAATCTCATTTGTGCTTAACAATCATTACACAAGGCAAGACTTTGATTGAGGTATAGGCATGATTCTAAACTCCAAAGACACCCCAAAAAGTCTCTTCAGAAGGTTACTTAAACCTAAGATCACTCAGAGCCAAAATTCCAATCCTGGACTACAACCTGTAGAATGGAATGGGAGAAAAGAAAGAACCTACATTCTGGTGTTGTGGGTAAGGAATGAGGTAGGAGGTTGCGTTTTAGGTGAGATGGGTTTGGTGTTCCTAAAATACAGCAGGTGGTAAAGCAGTGCAGGGGGAAACTACACTATGATATATCTGAATAGATTTAGAGAAGCCAGAAAATTAGTTTAATCTCTCTTCTATTTGGTAAGACTCAGTTGACAGATGAGGTACAAACATAGTCCAAAAAAGTATCACAGAAATGGTGCCATTGAAAACAAAAAGGCTATTGCAGGAAAAGTTTTTGGTAGTCATTTGAAATATGTAGCACATTTTCCCAGGAAATCAATATGTTACATTTCTACCATGTTTCTACCTAGCTAGAAATATATCTAACAATAAAGCAGCTGAAATACTACATATCTGTAATAAAAATAATAGAACATCAAAGTCTTAAAATGATACATATTAGATATAGCAGCAAAATAAAGCCCAATAAGGTAGAAAAGCATATTGCTTACCTAAATTACTTCCTGAAGAAAATCAGTTTTAATGAAAAATTCGTGGATACTCAGGACTTTGGTCAGACCTTTAAAATTGTTATTACCAGTTCAAGATTGTTACTTCTAATTTCTTCACAAAACAGCATACTTTTTGAAAAAATTATGTTGCTAGCAGTAGTTTTGTTCATAATATACATAAATAAGGACACAGAGAAAGTAAGGAGTTGTTTTTTTTTTTTTTTTTTTGAGATAGAGTCTCACTGTGTCACCCTTGGTAGAGTGCCATGGCGTCACAGCTCACAGCAACCTCAAACTATTGGGCTTAAGTGATTCTCTTGCCCCAGCCTCCTGAGTAGCTGGGACTACAGGCACCCACCACAACGCCCAGCTATTTCTTGTTGTTGTTGTTCAGTTATCATTGTTGTTTAGCAGGCCAGGTTAGAACCCACCAGCCCCAGTGTGTGTGGCTGGCACCCTAACTACTGAGCTATGGGCACCGAGCCGAAAAGGTAAAGCGTTTTGATAACTAAATATTAAGTTGGGAGTTAGAATACAAAGAAAAAAGGAATTAAGAAAATAACTGGGTATCAAAAACATATAAAACACTTGCTAGTGGAAAAATCCGTTCAGTAAGACATGCAAGTAAATCCATCACAGGAGCGAACGGGAATTCTGAATCCACAAATTACCTCTCTGTATCCATCACAGGAGCAAATAGGAATTCTGAATCCACAAATTACCTCTCTGCATGCTCAGTCAATTCCTGGGTCTGAGATTTCTCATTTGAAACTGGGATTATAATGCTTGCTTCTGTATTAGATGGCTGAATGTGCATGGCAATTCCTTTAGCAAGTCGGCCAGGATAGTAGATTCTAAAAGATTGTTGAATCTGAAGGTGAATCTGTGCAAGTTTCATAAGAAGCTTAAATTCATAAAGAAGAAAATTAGGATTATTCCCTTCTCAAGAGAGATTTCTCTGATGGGGGAAGGAAAGATGTGTCAACTTCACTGAGTTAAAGAGCATTCAGGTAGGTGGTAGAGCAGTGTTTCTGGGTGTGTCTGCAAGGGTGTTTGTGGAAGAGACTGGTGTTTGAATCAGTAGATCGATATCAATCTATCATCTATCTGTCTATTATCTATCTACTATCTATCTATCTATCTATCTATCTATCTATCATCTATCTATCTATCTATCTTATTGGCTCTCTCTGAAGAATCCTAATACAGCAAGAAAGAGAAAAAGAAGGTCAAACAGAGGCAAAGCCTAGAAAATGCAACAGAGGCTGTCTAGAGAACCACCAAACCCGTCTCCTCTTCCTAAGTGCACATCAGCTACTTTCCTGTAAGTGAACCCTTCCATGTACAGGGGAGCATGTCAGCAGTTCTTGCCAACAGATAGTGAGTGGAAGTGATATGTCACTTGCAATTAATTGACAGAAGTTACATAAGGCATGCCTTGTCCATGCACTCTCTCCCTCCCATTTGCCTGCTGTATGATGCCAGAGCAGCCCTGAACTAAGTCCCTGAATGGTTGCATGGAACAGAGGTCTACCTTCACCTTACCTGGGCTGACGAATGAATAGAAAAGAAACCTTCACTGTGTTAATCCATTGAGAATATGAAATCATAATTGCAGCTAGCATTATTTACAAGTAGGGTATAAATGAGAGAAAAAGAGGAACATTAGAGAACCAATGGCTGAATTTTTGTACATTTAAGAAGTGAAAGACCAGATTTAGAGAACGGATAAATTGCTTGGTAATTATTTATGTTGCAGAAATATTCCCCTTGGATTCCTGTCAATGGTCAGCTCCACCTGTCTATTGAACAGTCTTGCATTTATAGCATAAGTGTGTAGGTATAGTCATTACATATAAAAGAGGTACCAGCATGCTGCCCTAGCTGACAGCACCATAATGGACTCCCAAAAGAGGTGAGGCACCTCTCCACTGGAGAGGAGTTTATTTTGTAGTCAACAAAGTGCAAGAGTTTATTTTCTGAGTTATTTGCTTAGGAGCTCAAAATTTAAACTTGCATTGTTGGCTTAGCCACTCGTTTAAGGTAATAAAAGTTGCTTCCATTGGAGATATAATATTCAGAATACCCATTGTGTATATTTTCCCAATTAATTGGACTTTAATTACTTTGCAGAAAATCTATAAAAAAAGCCATCAAAGTTTTCAAGATGAGAACAAGCTGGTACCTATTCATTTACTTTCCATAGAGCTATCTCACCATGAAACTTTAAGAAAAAATAAACAATAGCCAATTTAATTTTCTTCTGTTGAGGTTTATAAAAGACCTAACAGAGGCTAGTATCTCTAATTTTTAATAGAGATAACTATTTAGGAATATAAATGCTGAGAAAGAGAACAGGCTTAGAAATGCTGTTTTAAATCAAGGTGACCCTTTTCATTAGTTTCTTACGGTGCCTGTGTGTGTGTGTGTGTAGGTGAATACACAATTCATTATATACACATTTGCAAGCCTGCATCATTATTCAGCCTGTGCTGCTTAGAAAAATCCAACAAGAATGTTGTAACATAGAATTTCTTAATTTTTCTATTTTTCTTATCAGCTATTTTTCTGGGGTACCTTTCTATTTACTTTGGAAGAGAAAGTCAAAAGGATACTATATGTAAAATGTTGAAGAAAACATATTGCACCTTAAATACTGAACATATGATTCAGCGAGGCAAAGGGAAAACTACAATGTTGAATAAGTCATAGTAGTTTAACCTGAAGGAGCGTGTTCTGAGTCAGCTGGTGAGAAGCGTGTGCACCACGAACAAAGAAGGGAGTGATGGAGGAAGGACTGAGAAGTGAGGGCAGAAATAATGTGAGCTGGAGCTGTATCCCACAATATTGGTGCTTAAATAAGGAAGGAACTTCTCCTAAACATGTCCAGTGTGGTCAATGAAAAAAACATTATTTCTGGCATTTGGAACAGTACATCAGACCAGATCGGGAGCTAGAAGCTAAATATAACGTGAAACTTAAAATTAAAAACCCATCAAAATCCGTCAGTTCAGTATGGCTCAGATACAACCCTACCTAGAGGGAGCTGATTGCCCTTGAGGGCCTCTCAAATCTCTTTCCAGCCCTGCACTTTGATGCTATCAGGTTCTGAACTAGGAGAAAATTGACTGAATGTCTTGCTTTTGATTTGGAATTTCTAATCTCCAACTAGGTCCCAGATGCTGTAGTTACAATGCTTATTGTCTGACCAGGGCTACTCACACCTACATCATAGTACTGCTGGGCTCGTTCCTGTAGCCTGAATTAGTTTAATGTTTCTGGCAATGAATTTCCAAGTAATTACAATGGCTTCCCTCCATGATATGTCTCTCAGGGAACTCTCAGAAATTAAATGTTACTTTTCAATTGTTATTTGCTTACTTTATCCTCATTTTATTAGATAATCATAAAAAAGTTTCAGATTTAAATATCTGAAAGGTCTGGCAAGATAAGGAGGCTGGATGAAACTAAGCCAACTCTGTGGTCTCTCTTTTTTTTAATTTTTCCAGTGGATTTTCCATTGGCACCAAGTGCATCCCAAGTCCTCGGCCTTATGAAGCTTAGTTCCTTGTGCCTACTGGGGTCCTGGCTTATTTGCAATCACTATACCTATGGAGAGGTGGCTTCGAACTTTTTAACAACGTTGAAAATAACCTAACGTAGTCAAAGCAAAAGAGTACATGAATTTTTCTTTTGTTTTTGCAGAGTTTTTCATAGGATTTATGGAAATTTGTACAAGTAGGCAAGGCCTGAAGAGCAATGCAGGTGATCTCATGACGATGATTAGACACTTTATCTGTGTCCAGTTTGGTAACAAGGGCTTGATGGTCACTTTAGGAGTGCTTCCTTCCAGAAGAATTGCTTGAGGTGAGCCCACTTTAGAATTTAAGGGAGAGAATATCGCCCTCTTCAGAAGAAGTTCACTCAATGAGACATTAATCAACAAGGCAGAGTTCTACTGAATTGGCAGGTCAACTATTTCAGAGCAGCATGGGGTAGGGGATAGGCCATGGGCTTTGAACAACGAAACATTGAATATGAATTCAGGGAGGCACCAACTTACTAGCTACACAGCCTCCCATATATTAATAGCCTCTGAACTTCAAGTGTCTAAAAAGCAAAATTGGGGCAGGCATGGTGGCTCACACCTATAACCCCAGCACTTGGCAGAGGCTAAGATGGGAAGATCACCTGAGGCTGGGAGTTTGAGGCCAGATTGGGCAATTTTGTAGGATTTTTCATTCTACAAAAAATGAAAAAAAAAAAAAAAAAGTAGCTGGGTGTGTTGGCACATACCTATAGTCCTAGCTCCTCAGAGACTAAGACATGATGATGGCGTGAGCCCAAGAGTTCAAGGCTGCAGTGAACTATGATTGTGCCACTGAATTGTTGCCTGGGTGACAGAATGAGACCTTGTCTCCACAAAAAATAAATAAATAGATAGATAGATACTTACAGGATTGTAAGTCATCACAAAGTAATTATATAGATAATTATTACAAGTATAATAGATGATAATATTATTGTTACTAATATTATCATTATTGCTCATACTATTACTTCTTGCTTGGTTCAAAGCTGGAACTTTTGATCTGAGTCATAATATAGCCCAGGAATGTTATCTAAAAAACCTGACGTTTTATTTCCTATACTGAACACAGTAGTTTCTTTGCCATCGTCATCAACAGCACAGCACAGAGGTCTTGTCTTACTAAGAAGCCTGTGCGTATTAGCTAAAGGAAAAGAGAGAATCTTCATTCTTATCTCCTTTTTCCCTCTCTGATTCTACTGTGTGATCCTAGACAAGCAAGCACAATTGTCCATTTCTTTGGGGACGAAGGGCTGAGGGCTTCATCTGCAATATCAGGCCTGTATCTGTGTAATTATTTCTAAGAGAAGAGTTAGAGCGACTGCAATATTGTCCCCCAAGTACTTGGCATTCCTTGGAAGAAAACATGATGTAATTGGACTTTAATAACTTGGATGAAAATGTATCCTAGGCCCATAAAATGTTTCTCTACAACATTAGATCTAGGCGAGTTATTATGATCACCTCTTAAGAAGTATTCGGATTAACGGATATGTGATTATAAAGTCCATTACAAAGGCAGAATCAGAAGGAAGAGGATGGAAAAGTACCCTGGTATTTCAATGCTTTTTACTCCTGAACATTTTAGGCAGAGAAGTTCTTTTATCATTCCTACTGCCAGGCCCAGTGGGGGAATGTCTGAACAAGGAGGCCTGCCCTAAATACTATTTCTACCTCTGTTCTTCCCCTGGACCATACTTTAGAAGCTTGCCTCAAGGAACTCCTTTCTGTGGCCTTGCACAAAGGTTAATGTGAGGTGACAATTTGACTGGACAGTGGGATGCCTAGATGGCTGGTGAGGTACTTTTTCTGGGCCCGTTGCTGAAGGTCTTTTCGGGGAAAGTTGGCATGGAAGTCGGTGGATGGAATGTGGAAGAACTATGCTCGATGTGGGCATCATTTAACAGGTTAGAGGGCCTTGATGGACAAAGAGATGGAAAAAGGGTGAATTTTCTCTCTCTTTTCAGGACTGGACTTGGAGAGTCTGAACAATAAGTGAATAGAAATGAAGGTGGCCTTTTAGGAAATAAAAGATACAGGCTCATTATTTTGTTTTTCAGTCTAGAAAAGTACACACTTTGAAATGACCGTTTTTGGCAAGAATAAAATAATATTAATAATGATAGCTCTGCCCAAGTCAATTTTCTACAAGTGGCAAATTCTGATAGGAGCTGGCAAAGTAAGGGAACATCAGCCTATCTTAAGCACAGTGACCTCCTTGTCCTGAATCTATCATCACTGGGCTTCTTACCAAGAGCATTTATCCAGCCCGTTTATCCCATGAGGTGGTTGGGGCACAACTGTACCTCTGATATAGTCACAAAATGTATTGTTAAAGGGAGGGTAATATAAAAGGTGATATAAAAATGTTCCATTTTAAACATTTCCAAATTGGCCAATTTCCTTGATCTTTAAAAATATTTTCAAAGCACCATGGTGATGGAAACATTTTGCTATCTTTAAAATGCATAGGCAGGACTCATCTTGGAGATGGCTATGCTATTAGAATATTTTATGGATGCCATTTCTGCAGGCTACTGGTACTTGGAGAACTTAACAAATGGTGCCAAGAATGTCTGCTGGGTTAGCTCGGCTATTAAGGTTGCTTTCCTGGACGCCTTGTTATAGGAGGTTCCAGTTCACAGGAGACCCTGCTGAGCTGAGATCTCTTACCAGGTCTCTAGTCCTTAAATCTTTACTCAAGGCTTACTTTTCTTAATTCAGCCCACCCAGACCACTCTATTAATATGAAAACCTACTCTGGAACCCCTCGCATCCTTTATATTCCTATTTCTGCTGTATTAAAAAGGATCAATGAATTATTTCCTGTTAACTACTGATAGACTGAAAGCTCTGTAAGGACAGAAGACTTGGGCTTTTATTTCACTGATGCATCCAAGTGTCTAGCACAGTGCCTGCAGCTCAATACATTTTTGGAATGGAAAAATAAATCAGTGCATCTTTGGGAAGGCACTTTATTTCTCTGATATAGAAATCTTATCTCCTAAACAGGAATGATTATTCTCATTTCCAGGGCACCTATTACTTATATAATAAAATATGCTTCAGTGAAAATTCAGCTCCTGTTAAATGAGATCCAAGAAGATCCGTTTTTTAAAATATATACATACATATGTGTATATATATATATGCACACAGAGATATACATATGCAGACATTGGAGATATTGCAGGCTCAGTTCCAGACCACCAAAATAAAGAGACTATTGCAATAAAGCAAATAACATGTATTTTTTTGGTTTCACCCCCAAATTATACAAATCATATAAATGTTGCATTTGCACCACACTGTAGCCAATTAAGTGTGCAATAACGTATGTCCAAGAAAACAATATACGTATCTTAATTAAAAAATATTTTATTGCAAAGAATTGCTAAGGATCATCTGAGCCTTCTGCAAGTCTGAATCTTTGTGCTAGTGGTGGGAGAAAGACAAGGAAATGGCCTGTCAGTGGAGCCATCAGAACGCACATGATTAAGTTTACTGTCCTAAGGAAGGAAGGGAGGGAGAGGGAGGGAGGAAGGAAGGGGTTTGTGGCACTTGAAAACAACAATAGTAACATCAAAGACCACTGATCACAGATCATGTGCAGATATCGTAATAGTGAACAATGTGAAGTATTGCGAGAATTACCAAAATGTGAACACGAAGGGAGCACCTGCTGTTGGAAAATAGTGCACGGAGACTTGGCTGACACAGCATTGCCATAAATCTTCAATCTGTAAAAAACAAAATATCTTTGAAGCCCAATAAAGTGAGGTAAATCTGTAATCCCAATGAACAGCTCCTCATATAGAAAAAACTGACGAACGATTTCAGTTTCTTCAGTTTCGACACAGACATTTTCTGTGGATATTCAAGCCGCTAGTTTATGTAACATGGAGCTGCATCGTAGGATTGAACTAGTACCACACATTCACATGTTTGTTAAATATATGTTTATTAAAAATCTCCCAAGCATCCGACACTGGGGGAAGTCTGTGGAGGCAGGACGACCTCAGTTGTCTTTCTGTGTCCTTAGGGAGCTCACGGTCTGGTGTAAGGCAAAGACAGGCAGATATACACAGACAAGATCGAAGGCGACTCGTGCCCCGCAGGACGCAGGAGCAGAATGCTGCAGTGCAAAGAACACATGTCCCACTCGCTGCAGAAAAGATGATAAGTGAACTGGTTCTTGGAGGATAAATAGGAATTTGCCAGGTAGATGGCATGATGAAGACAGGAAGGCCAGAGAAAAAGCATTCTGAGCAGAGTAGACCCTGTGGGAAAGGCTATGGGTGGGCATTTGGAGCAAAACACGAGGTTTTGTGGAGTAACGAGTAGCTTGATAAAGCTTAGTTCTTGGCAAACGTGTCCGTAAGTCTGTGGTCAAATACATACACACACACGTTTTCTGTCATCAAAATAAATCACTCAACTATGGAGGCAAGTGGAGTAGATGGAGGCACATGCTTAGATGGATGTGTCATGGATGGAGGCACGTGCTCAGATGGAGGTGTCATGGATGGAGGCACATGCTTAGATGGAGGTGTCATGGATGGAGGCACATGCTTAGATGGAGGCGTCATGGATGGAGGCACATGCTTAGATGGAGGTGTCATGGATGGAGGCACGTGCTTAGATGGAGGCGTCATGGATGGGGGCACGTGCTTAGATGGATGTGTCATGGATGGAGGCACATGCTTAGATGGATGTGTCATGGATGGAGGCGCGTGCTTAGATGGAGATGTGATGGATGGAGGCACGTGCTTAGATGGAGATGACATGGATGGAGGCACGTGCTTAGATGGAGGCATCATGGATGGAGGCACGTACTAAGATGGAGGTGTCATGGAGGGAGGCACGTGCTTAGTGGGAGGCAG
>CAUYRH010093221.1:0-26717 GCA_963574655.1 Perodicticus potto
AATAATTTTATTAAATCATAATTGTGTACATTGGTGCAATCATAGGGCAGAATGTGCTTCATATACAATCAGAAACATTTTGATCGTACTGTGAGAGATAGCCCTCATAGCATTTTCTTAATCACTATATAAAGAAATTGATACTCTACATTTAATAAGTTTCACCAGTACCCTATTAAGATGCACCATAGGTGTGATCCCACCAATTGCCCTCCCTCCACCCATCCTCCCCCCTCCCCTCCCCTCCCTTTTTTTTTTTTGACGTTAGGAGGTCTTTTTTTTTTTTTTGTAGATAGGGGTGCCTTTTTTTTCATTTTAAATATTGTATTTGTATTTGTTCCAATTTCTTTTCTTTCTTTTTCTTTCTTTTTGCAATTTTTGGCCAGGGCTGGGTTTGAACCCACCACCTCCAGTATAAGGGGCTGGGCTCCTATGAGCCGCAGGCATCACCCCCATTTTGTTTTTTTACTTCAAAATATGTGCAATGTGCATAGGAATTTGTTCATAGTTTTTTTTTTTTTTTTAAACTATAGTTCAGCTCTCAAATGGTCTGAGGGACAGTGAACTGTCCCCTGTTTAAAAAGTTTGAGGACCTCTGAACTAGACAAACAGTTAACAAACTTAACTATTTGGAAGTGCTGAAAAGGCTGCATAAAAACGTTAGATGAAAACAACCTGAACTTTTTGCCAACAACGCTTGGCTCTTGCATCACAACAGTGCACCCCTTACATGGCACTGTCTGTGAGGGAGTTTTTAGCCAACAAACAAACTGTTGTATTGGAACACTCATCCTGATTGCTTGATATGGCCCCCAATGACTTTTTTCTTTACCTAAACATAAAGGATATACTAAAAGGAAGACATTTTGATGACATTTAGGACATCAAGGGTAATATGATGACAGCTCTAATGTCTATTCCGGAAAAAGAATTCCAACATGGCTTTGAAGAGTGGGTTAGGCACTGAGCATCAGTGGCTACCTTCCCAGGGGGAGTGCTTCAAAGGTGATCATAATGATAATTCAGGAACGAGGTATGTAGCACTTTTTCTAGGATGAGTTTGTCATACCTTATATAGTGTCTTCCCATACATTTTATTTTCTCTATGTTTCTATTGAGCTATTGAAATAAATGATTAACATATTAAATTGAATTATATAAAATATTCAATTGTCAATTATTTTGGACCTATAAAATTGTCAATTTTTAAAAATCAGGACATTATAGGTGTACAAATGTTTTGGTTACATGGATTGCTTTTGTACTGGTTGAGTGTAAATTAGAAGTGTTCCCATCACCTAGATAGTGTACATTGTAGCAGTTAGGTATGATGTCACCTATCCCTTTTTTCTCCTTCCCATTTGCTTGATTTCATTGAGTTTTACTTCCATCCGTGTGTGTGAGTGCTGATTGGTTAGCTTCCATTTAACAGTGACTACATGGGGTGTTTGTTTTTCCATTCTTGGAACACTTAGAAAATGGTTTCCAGTTCCATCTAGATTGTTGCAAAAGATATTAATTCCTTTTTTCTTTTTATCACTGAGTAGATTTCCATGGTATACAACTACCATATTTTATTAATCTACTCATGATTTGATGGATACTGGGTTGATTCTACATCTTTATGATTGTGAATTATGCTGCAATAAACATTCTAGTGCAAGTGTCTTTTTGATAAAATGTCTTTTTCCCCCCCTTTCCCCTAGTGGGATTGCTTAATCATATGGTAGGTCTACTTTCAGTTTATTGAAGAATCTTTATACTACTTTCCATAGAGGTTGTACTAGTTTGCAGTCTCACAAAAGTGTATAAGTGTTCCTTTCTCTCCACATCCAAAGCAGCATGTATTGTTTTGGAACTTTTTGATAAAAGGCATTCTCATTGGGGTTATGTGATATCTCATTGTGGTTTTGATTTTTATTTCTCTGATGATTAGTGATATTGATCATTTTTCATATGTTTATTGGCCATTAGTGTATCTTCTTTTGAAAAGCATCTGTTGATATCTTTTGCCCACTTTATAATGGGGTTGTTTGATTATTTCTTGCTGATTTGCTTGACTTATTTATAGATTCTCTGCTTCTCTTATTTATAGATTCTCTCTATAGATTGGATGGATAGAATGCAAATATTTTCTTCCATTCTGTAGGTTATTTGCTCTGTTGATTGTGTCCTTGGCTTTTAAATTTAATTAAGTCCTATTAATTTATTTTGTCATTGCTGGGATTGTCAGTGGGATCTTCTTAATAAATTCTTTGCCTGGGCCAATGTCTACAAGAAGTTTTCCAACATTTTCTTCTAATTTGTTATTGTTTCATGTCTTAGATTTCAGTTTTTATTCTATCTTAAATTAATTTTAGGGAGTGAAGAGACATATGGATGCTGTTTCAAACTTTTACATGTAGCTATTTTTCCCAGCATCACTTATTGAATAGGGATTCTTTTCCCCAGTGTATACTGCTGTCTATTTTGTCAAAGATCAGATGGCAATCTGTGGATGGTTTTATATATGAGTTTCCTGTTCTGTTCCATTGGTGTTTGTCTCTATTTTTGTGCCAGTACCATGCTATTTTGGTTATGATGGCCTTGTAGTATAAATAGTAAAGTGATACCTCTAGATTTGTTATTTTAACTTAAGGTTGCTTTGACTATTCTGGCTCTTATCTCATTCTAGATGAAACATAGAATTGTTTTTCCTAGATAGGCAAAAAATGACATTGGGATTTTGATGGGCATTGCATTTGCCTACTTTTTAATTGAGGTTATGTGTGCGTGTTTTCTTTTTCCCCCCTGAATTGTTTGAGTGCCATATAGATTCTGGATATTAATCTTTTGTCAGATACATAGTTTGAGAATATTTTCTTCCATTCTACAGGTTGTCTGTTTATTCTTTTGATTATTTCTTTTGCTATACAAAAGCATTTTAGGTTAATTAGGTCACTTTTGTGTATTTTCATTTCTTTTGCATTTCTTTTGGGATGTTAGTCATAAATTCTTTACCTAGGCCAATATCCAAAATACTTTTTCCTAGATTTTCTTCTAGGATTTTTATGGTTTTCAGTCTTATGTTTAAGTCTTTAATTCACCTTGAGCTAATTTTGGCATATAGTGAAAAATAGGCATCCAGTTTTCTTCTTCTGCATGAGGCTACCCAGATTTTTAAGCATTTGTTAAATAATGTATCATTTCTTCAGAGCATGTTTTTATCTGATTTGCCAAGTTTAGTGGGTTGTACATTTATCATTTTATTTTTGGATTCTCTATTCTATTCCACTGATTCATACGTGTCTATTTTCATACCTGTACCATGCTGTTTTCATTAGTTTAGACTTTTTGTATAATTTGATGTTTGGTAATGTGATGCTTCTAGTGTTCTTTTTTGCTTAAGATTGTTTTGACTATTTGGACTTTTTCTTGGTACCACATGAAATTTTGGATATTTTTTCCTAATTCTATATAAAATTACATTGGTATTTCGATAGGGATTACATTGGGTCTGTAGAATGCTTTGAGGAAGTATAGTCATTTTGACAGTATTGATTCTTCTGATCCATGAGCATGGGATGTTTTACCATTTGTTTTTGTCATCTGTGAATTCTTTCATCAATGATTTGTAGTTTTCCTTGCAAAGATATTTCACTTCCTTTGTTCAATATATTTTATGTATTTTATTTTTATTGTGGCTATTATAAATGTGCTTGGATTCCTGATTGGGTTCTCAGTTTGGTAATTATTTGCCTTTAGAAATGCTATTGATATTTGTATATTAATTTTATAACCTGAGACTTTGAGAAATTCACCAAAACTAGGAGTTATTTTGAGGAGTCCTTAGGGATTTCTAGTTATAAGACCATTACCATCAGCAAAAAGACATAATTTGACTTGCTCTTTTCCAATTTTGGATGTTTTTTCTTTCTTTCTCTGGCCTGATTGCTCTGGCTAGGCCTTGCAGTAGTCTGTTGACTAGAAGTGGTGAAGTGAACATCTTTCCTTGTCTTTCTCCTTTTCTTAGGAGGAATGCTTTCAACCTTTCCCCATTTAGCATGATTATGGCTGTGAGTATTTTATATATGGATTTTATTATTTTGAGATATGTTCCTTTTGTGTTGAATGTTTATGGTTTTTTATCATGAAGAGAGGCTGGATTTTATCTAATGCTTCTTTTGCTTCTATGAAAATGTTTGCACAGTTTTTGTTTCTAATTCTATTTATGTAGTAAATCACATTTATTGAATGGATTGGTGAACCATCCATTCATTCCTAGGATGAGATGCACTTGATCATGATTATTTATCCTTTTGATATAGTGAATTCAGTTTTCTAGTATTTTGTTGAAGTTTTTGGGTATATATTCCTCAGAGATATTGGTCTATAATTTTCTTTGTTTGTTTCATACTTTCCTGGCTTAGGTATCATGATGATATGGGCCTCACAGAATGAGTTGAGAAGAATTCTCTTCTATATATTTTGGAATAGTTTTGGTAGGATTGGCGTAAGTTCTTTTTTGGATGTCTGGTAGAATTTGGCTGTGAATTTATCTGGTTCTGGCTTTTTTGTGTTTGGGGATTTTTTAATTACTGATTCATTTTGATACTCATTATTGTTCTATTCAGGAGTTCTATTTCTTCTTTGCTTATCATCAGAAAGTTGCATATTTTTAGGATTCATTCTTTTTTTTCTGTCTTTTCTAGTTTGTGAGCTACTTGTTCATAATAGCCTCTGGTGATTTTTTTTTTTTTTTTTTTTTGTAGAGACAGAGTCTCATTTTATTGCCCTTGGTAGAGTGCCGTGGCATTACACAACTCACAGCAACCTCCATCTCCTGGGCTTAGGCGATTCTCTTGTCTCAGCCTCCCGAGTAGCTGGGACTACAGGCGCCTGCCACAATGCCCGGCTATTTTTCTGTTTTGCAGGGCAGCCAAGGCCGGGCTTGAACCCGCCACCTTTGGTATATGGGGCCAGCGCCCTACTCGATGAGCCACAGGAACTGCCCCCGCTGGTGATCTTTTGTATTTCTGTCATATCAATTGTAATGTCTCATTTTTAATTTCTGATTGTGTTTGCGTAGATTTTTATTCTTTTCTTGGTAACTCTAGCTAGTGGTTTATTAATTTATTTACCTTTTCAAAGAATCACATTTTTTATTTCATTGATCTTTTATATTTGTCTTTGTTTTAGTTTTTGGTTTCTATTTCATTTAGCTCTTTGCTATTTATTTTCTTCTGCTATCTTTGGGTAGTATGTTTTTCTAGTCTCTCATAGTGTGATGTTGTATTGTTATTTTGTGATCTCTCCACTCTTTTGATGTAGTCATTTAATGTTATATAAACTTTCTTATTAGCACTGCTTGTTCTGTTTTCCACAGATTTTGGTATGTTGTATTTTCATTTTCATTTATTTAAAAAAGTATTTTAAATTTCTTTATTTCTTTGTTGAGCCAATGATCCAGTTGAGGATCATATTGTTTAATTTCCAGGTATTTATTTGGTTTCTGAAGTTCTTCTTTGTATTGATTTCTAGCATTCTTTCACTGTGGTTTGAGAAGATTCTTGATATAATTTTATTTATTTATTTATTTATTTATTTATTTTGGCTGGGGCTGGGTTTGAACACGCCACCTCTAGCATATGGGGCCAGCGCCCTACTCCTTTTAGCCACCGCCCAATTTTATTTTTTTAATAATTTGTTAATGCCTGACATGTTTGTGGAACATCTTTAGATAATGTTCTATGTGTGCATGAAAAAATGTTTATATTGTAGTTTTTGGATAGAATGTTCTACAAATTTCTGTTATGTCCATTTATCTAAATTCCAGTTTAATTTCAATGTTTCTTTGTTGCTTTTCCATCTCAATGATCTTTCTTAGTGCTGTGAGTGTAGTGTTAGGGCTAGTGGTATCTGTGATCTCCTTGATGGGTTATTAGTCAATTAGGTCAAGTATTTCCTTGTGGATCAACACATTCTCTCTCTCACACACATAATTTTTCATTTTAAATCAAAAGCTAGAAAGTATTAAGCTTAGGGAGGAAGGTATATTGGAAACCCAAACAGGCCGAAATCTATGCTTCTTGAATCAGGTAACAAAAGTTGTGAATGCAAAGAAGTTCTTGAAAGAAAATAAAAGTCATACCCCAGTGAACACACAAAGGCTAAGAAAGAGAAATAGCTTTATTACTGATAGGGAGAAAATGTTAGTGGTTTGAATAGAAAATGAAAATAGCTATTATATTCCTCTAAACCAAAGCCTAATACAGATTCTCTTCAATTCTGTGAAGGCTGTGGAAGCTGCAGAAGAAAAATTGGCAGCTAGCAGAGGTTGGTTCATAATGTTTAAAGAAAGAAGCCATCTCCATAACATAAAAGGTCAAGGTGAAGTAGTATGTGCGGACCAAGTAGGTACAGTAAGTTACCCAGAAGATCTAGCTAAGATCATTAGTGAAGATGGCTGCCCTGAACAGATTTTCCATGTAGATGAAACAGCCTAGTATTGGAAGAAGATGCCATCTAAAACTTTCATAGCTAGAGAAGTCAATGCCTGGCTTCAAGGCCTTGAATAACTGGTGTCTATATCACATGCTACAGAGAAATCTTTTGAGAAAATAAGAGTTGATCCATGCAGCAAATTTCATTATCACCGTATTTTAAGAAATTGCCACAGTCACCCTAACCTTCAGGAACTACCACCCTGGTCAGTCAACAGCCTTAGACATCAAGAAAAGATGTGATTTAATTGCTACAATCTCATGATAAAACTTTAAGGGATAAGGAATTGTTTCTTATGGAGGACAAAGGGTATAACTTGCTAAAGACTCAGATAATTATGAGCAATTTTAAGTTTTTAAGTTAACATAGCTACTTTTTTAGACATAAGGCTATTTCACACTTAGTAGGCCACAGTGTGGTGCAAACATAACTTTTAAATTCACTGAGTAACTGAAAATGTATGTTTTTATTTATTGCAATGTTTACTTTATTGCAGTGGTCTGGAACCAAACTTGCAGTTTGTCTGAGGTATGTCCAGTTTTCATGGGTGTTCCATATATGCTTTAGAAAAATGTTTATTTTTTGAAATAAGAGGTTTAATATATCTATATTTATCTATGCATCTATCTACTTACCTGTATATCTATCATCTTATTGATTATGATTTTTTTATAACCTTATTTCTTGGGAGTTATAATCTTGAGGTTATAAGTTAATCTTGAGATAATTTGTTTCTTTTATTTCTGCTATCATCATCTGTAGCTCTGCTTTCTGAAGTTGGTCATGTGTTATTTGTTGCATAGAAATTGATAACTCATAGTCATCGTGAATTATAATTTTTATATTACAAAGTTGTCACCTAAAAAAAGTCTTGATAATTCTTTCTATCTTAGATTGTATCTTATTTGTTATCAGTATCTCAGTAACTACTTTCTATTTTTTTTGTTTTTTGGTTGCATTTCGGTGGTGTAGTCTAGCCCATGCTTTATTTTTAGCTTTTCTGAATCATTTTGTTTTAAATTTTTTTCCTGAATGCAATGTACCATTGAGTTTTATTTTGTGAGCCAACCTAGAGATCTTTTTCTTTTAATGAATGTATTATGACTATTCACATCTACTTATATGACTGATCCTGTTTATATTATTTTATATATTATACATATGTTTAATAAAATGTATATTTTACATATTTATTTTAAATTTGTATTACATATATATAGGCTTCTACTTTTTGGGTTTTTGGCTTTAAGTGACACATTCTTTTAAGCTATCTTATTTCTTATTTAATGATTAATAAGCTTTTTTGATTTCTTTTTTCTGTGTTCTATTTCCCCTTATTTGTTTAGTGGCATTATTTATGTTTATCAGAACACATAAAATTTACATTCTTATATATTTGAGCAGACATTTTGCCTTATTTTGTTTCTCATCTTATATCTGCAATTAAACATATTAAGTTACTATCATCAGTTATTCTGTAACATTCCTGCCAATATCTCCATGTTGAGTGAAGCTTTTATTACATATTTCCAGAGAAAGGCTTCTGGATATAATATAATGTGAGATCTTGCACACTTCAAATTATTTTTATTTAGACTTGATATTTGAGGGACAAAATAATTGCTCTGTTGTTTTCTTGCTTTGTATTTTGTGCTGAGATTATTTCAACCTTCTATTCTCTTTTTGATCTTTTGGTCTGAAGACCATAAACAATTTTTATTTTTATCTTTAAATTTTAATAGTTTTATTACTTTATGTCTAAATTGATCATTACAGATCAAGTTTTCTAATTTCATAAGACCTTTAAAAATACAAGTCCTTGTCTTTTACTTTTGGAACGTTTTCTTGAATTATAGTTTCAAATATTAGTCTTATTCTGTTGGTTGGGTCTTTTCATCATGGTCTCCAATTACGTGTGTATTGGACATTCCCATTCCATTATATTTCTCACTTTTTACCTCTTCATTTCACTTTCATTCTCTTAATTGTTTTATCTATCTAATAAATGCAGCTTTATTACATTTTTAGTCAAATATATTCTACTTTGGTCATTTAAAATTTTATCTTTATGTTGTGATGACTTTGTCCTTTTCTTTTCTTTCCTGGGGTTGCTTAAGTCTTATTTTACATTTTCATCTTTGTAAATCTAAAAATTTCTGAATTGAAGGGGATTATTTAACATCTGAAAATGAATTTAAGCATATTTGCTTCTGCTGAGGGTATTAGGTTACAAGTTTTCTGTTCTTCAAGATTGTTTTAGGGAGAAATTTGATTGGCTGGAACAAGATTAGTCTCGTTTTCTATGTTTTTCTCATAGTAGCTTTGATGAATGTTTCTGACATTTAATATTGTTTTTTAATTTTTTTACATTTGACCAGTAATAACCTGTGTATTTAGACATGGGTGGGCACTATGCGTAGCTTACTAGATTTGTTAGCTTATGTGTGCTTTCTTTAAATAATATGGTGAAGTATCATTTATTCAATAGATTGTACTTTTGGAGGAAACAATTTTGTATCTGCTTGTGTATCTGTTGTTTCCTAGAAACTCAGAAGCCTCTCTTCTAATATTTTCAAAGTAGCTTAAATTTTAGAAATAAAATTTAAATTTCATAAGTAGAAAATTAGTTTGTTGTCACCTTACAACCGTGGAAGCTAACATTCTGTATTATAAAACCTATATGTTAATGGTCTACTATGAAAATGCCATCAACTCACCCACTTAAAATTTCTTCCAGGTCATGTAGTATTCAAGTTTTCTAATTCTGTCTTTTGAAAGCTTTTTAAAACTAACTGTTTATTACTTATAGTTTTGCAAAGCAGTTTTTAAAATATAACTAAAGAATATGTGCTCTAGTGTGAAACCGCCTGAGTTTGCAGTTGGTTCCACTACTTTAAAGTATATGATTATATGATTGCAAAACTTACTTATTTCTTCTGTGCTTTCATATCCTTCCTGATATGTTGGGGATAAAAATAGTATCTATGCATAGGATTATTAATACATTTGTACAATTTGGAACACTTGGCATGTAATAAGTGTTCAAAAAATGGTTCCTCATTATCAGTATTTTTGGTTAATAGGTTTAAAGATTCAAGAGTTAATTTCCAAATAATATACAGAGTGTGCCACAACATGTATACACAGTATTAAAATTATAAGCTCAAACTGTGCTTGACTTCTGCATTTACAACAGATGCGCAATATAATATGCTACTTGTAAGACAACAAATGTTATTAGAATATTGAGCATTACAATTTTAATACAGCTTTTTTCTTTCTTAAAATGTGTTTACATTTTTGGCACCCTCTCTAATTGGAATTCTCCTATACTACTAAAATATTTTCTTGAAAATCTTCTGAAAATGTAAAAAAGTAAAAATTATTAATTTTCTTGAATAGTTTTTGAGTTAATTTCTTTTTAGTGGATGGTTTCTGTGGCATACAGATGAGTTAGTGATAATTGTTCTGGAGTGATTGGTATGAGTCCTGTTATGATTCTGAATCAACCACAACTCTTATTTAATATTTAGCTATTATAGTTGAGTGTAATAGGTATTACTTTATTATTATCATCTTTCCTAGTAGTTGTATTACAATCCTGTAAAGAATCTCAGTTCTTTACATCATGACCAATAACTGTGGATTACTGTTGATGGCCCTGGGACCCACTCTGATCCACCTTACCAGTTTTGTTCACATCTTGCATCTCTTAGAGTTAGAAGATGTTACCAACTAGAGATATTGTAATTGTATCTTTTAGCCTGGTGATTCCCTTACAAGGGCACAGTGTGAATTTGAATAGCAGATTTTATGTGAGCAAGTCTGAGACTATACATTCTCTGGGGAGATAATTTATGTTTCTGTTCTACAACTCTGATCCTCTGTATCTATTTTGTTTCAAAGTCAATATTCTTGTTTAAGTTTACTCTTTTGTCATTTCAGTTCAGTCTTTATTTTTTTTCTTGATACCTGAGGATTTTCTCTAATTACTTGTGAGCTTACTAATACATTGTTAGAATGTATTGGTTGTAGCATGACCAGCATATGTGTGTTTTGCAGTAATGGAATTTTATACAATACTATTGACGTATAACTCTGGCTTTCAGATTTTCATTTCTAGTTTTGTTTTATTTCTTGGTCTTTTGGAGTATGTCTTCAATAATTTTTTGTCTTTTAGTTGTATATAGAATTTTTTCTTGCTCTCAGAGTAGTTTTCACATGCTTGGGCACATAAAACAAATTTAGTGCAATACTGTATTATTGGATTATCCCATTTTCAGCTCAAAAATTTGCTTTTACTCCAGTTCCTTGGCATTTAATGCTACATAGGAGAAGTTTGAGTACAGTCTGATATTTTGTTTGCTTCATTGTAGTTAATTTTTTGTTGTTTTTTACCAAATGGAGTACAATGGGATTAACATTATTATTCTTATAATTCAGCGTTATTACTAAGATGTCTATTTTTCATTATGCCTCTTAAGCTCTATTCTAGAATATACGCTTTTTGAGAGGTCTTATTTGAACTAAAAGGATTCTCTTGTTTAATTCATTGGGAAATTCTTCTTCCAGTTGAAAGGGTGTATATTTGGGAGTGGACCAAGACATTTCCCAGTTTTTAGTTGCACAGTTCTTGGATCACTGAATCAGGAGAGGTACTAGAAAAAAATGAATTCCACATTTTCTCTCCAGGTATTATTGTACTTGAGGTGCAGCTTTCACATTCCTTGATGTGACTTTGAGTCAGCCTTAATGTTTGTTTGGTTTTAGTTTTTATACTTTCTATTTCACATGTGTGTTTTAATCATACTTTACGAGAGCCTGCTTTAGAAGTTCCTGGCTAGAAAATACTTTAAATCATAATCCATTTATATTTTAATCACATGCAATTTGTTATTAAGATGTTTAAATTTTTACTTAAGACTACTTTCTGCATGTACACTACATAATAGCTTTAAATATTTTAAACTCAAATTGTTACAATTTGCCACTTTTATCTTTGTCACTGACCTTTTCTAAATTATTCTGAATTTGTCATTTTAATTGAAAAATATGATGTTCCATCCATAATAAAAC
Source organism: Perodicticus potto (assembly GCA_963574655.1). Classification (NCBI taxonomy): domain Eukaryota; kingdom Metazoa; phylum Chordata; class Mammalia; order Primates; family Lorisidae; genus Perodicticus; species Perodicticus potto. Next base: position 11,560 of record CAUYRH010093221.1, read on the forward strand.
TCATGGTTGGCTAAAAATATTCTCACATTATAAAAAGTTATCTGAAATGTAGTCAGAATAAGAACTACCATAATAATGGTAACACTTTGGCATTTTTATGTTATGTTCCCATTTTTCATGGACTAGTTTGTAGAGACATGTTTCTTTTTAAAATGTGGTTGAACAGTGTCATACAGTGAAATTTAAAATGGTAGCTGGAAAAGACTTTTGAAATGTTATTTTCTCTTAAAGCATTGATTTTTCTCTTATACCTTAAATAATAAGCTTTAATTTCAAGAACTACCAAAAATATTTTAATGAAAGACATAAGTTAGATTATGTAAAAATTTAAGTATAGCTTAGCTATTGAAAACTCGAACACTAACTAAAGTATGATTCTCTGAAATATGTCCTTTTAATTGTCAAATATCAAGTTTAACAATACTCTCTCTAGTAAAGATCTAATTGTGAATGTCAGGCTTTGATTGCCTAATATGATGCATTCAGGAAAAGCAATCAGGAAATTAAATGGATTATTTCCCTATCCTCCTTTGCAGTCCATTTGGTTTCCTGTAATTGGGACCAAATTTTCCATCTGCCTTGGTCCTCTGTTAATAATTTTAGCTACACCCATCACATTTCTCCACTTTGAGTGGCTGTTACTATAACCCTTGGTTAAATGTCAGGTTTCTGTCTTTTTCCCCCCATTTACATTTTTGACAGCCTTCCATCTCAAATGAATACTGTTATCGCTTATTGATTTTAATTCTCTCCCAAGCTGCCTATATTATCACTCTTGTGTTTGACAACTCAGATTTTTACCCTTTAATCCACTAATTGGCTTTTACCCTATCGTACCTTGCATCCTTTTCGTGCATCTGACCCTTCTTTCTACCTTACAATCCCCATCAGGCTCATGGTCCTGCCAAATAGTCCCCCCTTGTGCCCTCTTTCTTCACTCAGAAGACTTTATTAATAATTTTCTCTCTACTCTCCCAAAAGTTTCTGTGACTATGACATCCATTGTACTATTTTTCTACAATAAATAGCACATTTTCCATTTCAAATAAGTTCTTTTAAAAAGATATTTATTTTATGAAGCCAGTCTGTTTTGATTAAGTATATGGATTAGTTTTAACAGCTGAGAAAATATATATAATTAATAAACATTTATTTCATCCTCTTGTCCCTTCATTGAGAACAGAGTATATGTTCATTAGTGCTTTAATGAGGGTTTCTCTCTTTAAATATGAATGTAGTCAAAATATTATTGTAGAATATTAAAATTTATGTTTACTTTTTAGTGAGTTTGAACATGTGGCAAAATCAAAATATTTGAAAATGAGCCATGACAACATTTCTTATAAACTATGAATAGATATAATAAATGGTGAATTTGTCAAGTTGTTCTGTATGTAATATCTCATCAATATATTCTATGTAATAGGATTAATCTATGAATATAGGACAAATTATAAAAGAGTATGTTAATATATATACAAGCTATTAAATTCAACCACAACTACAAACCACGAATGAACCAAAAAGTTTGAAATTTGTAAATTTTTTTTTTAATTTTAGGATATAAAAATATAAGCTTATTTTATATTTTAGAAGGTTAGAAGGAGAGGGAGAGAGAGAAAAAATCTGGGAGATGGTGTGGCATCCCATATAATATTTTCCACAGAACTTAAAAGAAACAGCCTAAAATAGGCCTAGTTTTATTATAAACCTGTGCTTACTTCGGCAGCACATATACTAAAAAAGTTTTATTATAAACCTGCACTTTAGACAGGCTTATTTTATTAATTGCAGGTAATTTTCAAATACTTTACTTGATAGGAAACATGTTTCCAAAGCAGCTCACAAGCTGGAACCATGATAGGCAATCCAGACTGACAAGGATTTCTAAGAATTATGAACTTTTTCACACAATAGGGTAGTAAAGCGCTGGTCGAAGGGAATAAAATCATGGGATCTATCTTCAAAGGTGAAAGAGAAAGTATCAGGGCGAAGGCGATCATACCCAGGCCAGGGAGTCAGCGGATAAACTAATGGAGGAGAAAGTACAACAAGACCCTACCAACGCCTTTAATGTGTTTCTGTTGTATGAGTTAGGCATTTGGGGTGATTATGTCCAACAGGCCTGGAGAAGTCAAATTGGCACTAAGTTAAAAAGAAGCAAATAAAGAATTTTCTCTAAGACACCAAGGCTTGTTTTAAAATCAGCATACTGAAAATATAATTTACCAGTAGATTTTAGGGAAAACAAATGGAAGGAATCAGACTCTGTGGCATGTCAGAATTACACATCATGCTTTTCTACAAATGATATTTAAAAGTTTGTGTGGCTAAAACCTGTAGATTAGTAGCCACCATACAAATTAACAAATCACATGCATTTTCTATAATTTCATCAATATAAATTCCCTAAAGTAAGATATTTTTAACTAGATCTTAAGCATTATCTATGACCTTGGTTTTGAAGTATATTTTCAAAGACTTTTGCTTCAAGTATATTTTGAACATTTTTCTATTCTATTTTACCTGTACATTTTCATTGGAAACTCTGCAAAGATGAGGAAATGTCTTTGGCCACAGATAGATCTAATCATAATTTAGCAGCTTTCTATGTTCTTATGAAGCATGTACATTATACATAGATACAGAATTTTAATTTGTTGACCAACAAATTAAAAGCATTGGCCTGGAAATTGCTCCTGGTCTTTAGATCCTTCTCAGAGTGCTCTAAATCCCATGTGGTGGGGCTTTAGCCACATGTAAACTTTTGAGCACTTGAAAGGTTGGTTGCCCAAAGTGAAATGTGCTATATATAAAAATATACACTGAATTTTGAAGACATAGAATAAAAAAGTATCTCATTTGTCACTTTTAATATTGATTACACCTTGAAATAGCATTTGACACATAGTGGGTTAAACAAAGTACATAAATAAATTTAATTTCATCTATTTCTTCTTTTTCTTTTATTTTAGAGAAACTGTCTTACTATGTTGCCCAGGCTGTTTTTGAATTTCTGAGCTCAAGGGATCCTCCAGCTTCAGCCTTCCAAGGAGCTGGCACTGCAGGCATGGTCTACCAAGCCTGCCTTACTTTCATTCATTTCTTTTTTACTTGTTTGCAAATGACTTCTAGAGAATTTAAAATTACACATGTGGTTCACATTATATGTCTATTAAAAAGTGTAGCTCCAAATGGTGCCAGGTTAAAAAAAATTAAATTTAATATATTCTGCTTGTCTATCAAATATTAGCTTAAACTTTATTGATTCATTGTCATCTATATTTTGGTCCGTGCTCTGAATCATGTGGCTATACATTTTCTTTGTAAGGAATATTTCTTTAGATTTAGAAAGGAACATAGGAAAAGATCTAAATGAAAGTTATTATCATTATTGATACTAAAGTATTGGTATTCAAAAGTAAATTTTCATCATTTTTTAAGCCTTTGCTGCATCAGTTCTTTCTGGAGCTGCAAATAGTTAGAAATAAAAACTTTTTTATAGTTCATTTCTCTTTCTTACGTTCTGAGGATGAATCAGATATCAAAAGGATTTGGTTAAAGAGAAGTTCTAAGGAGATCATCCAGACGGTCCTGAACTGGATTTGCACATGTGGATCAAGAGGCCAGGGTGCTTGGGTAATGTAAGTAAACTTAAAACAGTTGTTTGGTCAGGTATGGTGGCTCACACCTGTAATCCTAGCACTCGGTAGGCCAAGTCAGGTGGATTGCTTGAACTCAGGAGTTAGAGACCAGCTTGAGTGAGAGACCCTGTCTCTACTAAAAATAGAAAAATTAGTGGGGCTTGTACGACATGTAGTGGCATCTGTATTCTCAGCTACTCAGGAGGCTGAGGCAGGAGGACTGCTTGAGCCCACGAGTTTCAGGTTGCTGTGAGCTGAGATGCCACAGCACTCTAGATTGCAGAACAGAGTTAGACTCCAACTCAAAAAAAAAAAAAAAAGAAAGAAAAGAAAAGAAAATTTATATTTCCTTTAAAAAGGAAAAACAAAACAAAACAAAACAAAAAAACCACCCCAAACGAGAGTCATTTGCAAAGAGGGTAATTTCTCAAAAAATCACAGAAGAGGAATCGAAGGTCCATTCCCTCTCTTCCCAGAAATTTTCATCCACTCACTTTTTTTTTTTTTGAGACAGAGTTTCACTTTATAGAGTGCAACAGAGCTCACAGCAACCTCAAACTCTTGGGCTCAAGCATCCTCTTGCTTCAGCCTCCCCAGTAGAAGGGACTACAGGTGCCAGCAACAATGCCTGGCTATTTTTAGAGATGGGGTCTTACTCTTGCTTAGGTTGGTTTTTACCTCCTGAGCCCTGGCAGTCCACATGCCTTTTAGAATGCTAGGATTATAGGTGTGAGCCACTGTGCTGGGCTAATGCTCACTTATTGAAAAGACTTATTCAGCATTATTATTTTTGTCATAAACTGTCTTCCTTTGCATTCCTTTCTACATAGTTCATATTTTTCCTTTGATTTCCTTTTCAGTCTAAGGAGATATTTTGGTCTCTAGCATATAATTGGGTTTAGTTTTTAAATTTGATTAGATGTTTTTGTTGCTAAAAAGGAAAATTTAACCCGACATTGAGTACATGATTGATAAGATTTATATTTCTTCATTTTTTTATCCTTCTTCCCCTTACACTTTTTCATATTTTTGATATTTTTTTCAGTGATATGATTATTCTTTGAGTGCTTGTTGATTCCTAAGAATTACCATAATTTACCATTTCTGCTATCACAATATAACACTTATTTCTTTTTACTACAATTTGAAAAAAAATCAGCACTCCCTTCTCCCCACTAAAATGCATTGTTTCCTTCTTTGGTGAGCATTTTAAACAATGACTTTGTCATGTTTAAATGGTGTGGTCCATCTCCTAAAGGAAAATCTTTTTTCAGCTCTGAGAGCGTTTTTACAAATTTGTATTTGGTCAACAGAGGGTTAAGAAACAGTAACTACTGTAATACATCTACAGCTCTTTTGGTCTTTTTAATCTTTGCATTTCTTTTACAAACAGGTACTTTTCTTCTATGTGATATGCAAATCTCCTAGCTCCTAAGAGCAACTGGATAGGGATATGTGTTTCATCTTAAAACAAAGACTGAGAAAAAATAATAATATGATAAAGTTATTCAAAGGATTTCAGAAACAGGTGTTCTAAGTCTACACTAATTGGATTTCAGTTAATTATTCCTTTCACTTTAGGGAATATAAGTAAGAAATGTAAAATAAAAAAAAAGTACCTGAAAAAAAACTTCACTGACATGCTAATTGCTCTAATATTATTTAACATAGGCAAAAAAAGGAAAAAAGGAAAAGAAAAAAAAAAAAACACCTTAATGTGACCAAAGTCTTAATTACCTTTTTCATTTCTAGGCTTTAAGATAAAAATTATAGGCTTTCACACAGACCACATATTTCAGCATGACATACTCTAGGTTTTCATCATCCCAAAAGTCACCATACATAAGGAAAATGGAAATTGTAGCTAAGTGTACCTTTATTTACAAAACATTTATTATAAAATTGTACAAAATATTTACAAAATATTCTGTACCTGGTTGGCCACCTCTTTGTAAAATTTTGTAATGAATATTTTCATTGGTACAATTTACCATTTTTCTTACATATGGCAACATTTGGAGAAAATTTTGGGACACTCTGTATATGTAATTTTAATTTTTCATTGCCAATGCACAGAAAATCTATTTATAATTTAAAGACTGGATTTCCCACTAACCTTACAAAGACCATTGCAGCTCTCTCTTGGACTTTAAGTCAGGTAGTCTGCTGCTACTTGATTTTGGATAAATTGTTTATTCTCCCTTGTGTCATTTTCTCCTTTGCAAACAGAAGAGTAATTTTTATGTTACTCTTCGTTTATGTGGCAATTAGTGTTCCTCAAAAGTGTGGATTTAACAACAAAGGCACTAAAAAAATAGGATTCTTATTTGTGATATGAGTTCGGAATGTAAACTTCATGAAGACTTGGATTATTTTATTGTTGTGGTCATTAACTGCTCTTTTCCTAAAGCATCAGATCATGCCTGGTGCATAACTACTATATAAGAAGGACTCAACTACAACTTGGACTTCACCTAATAGACACAAGCAATGTAACCTAATTGCTTGTACCCTCATATTAATCTGGAAAAAAAAAAAAAAGAAAATTTTTCTGGTTGAATAAAGGAGACATATTGAAGGAAATCAGAAATAGATTACTAGAATCAGGACACCAATTCTTCTGAAAGTAAGTGTTTGATATCGTAGATACTGGTAAAAGAGGAATGAAGGAGCCTTCTGTGTATGACAGACACTTAAGTTTGTGAACTCCTCCTAGAAAAAGTGCTACATACCTCGTTGCTAATTGTCTCTACAGTTGCCTTTGAAGTGCTCAAAGTGAACATAGTGATATTCAGCAATGAGGTATGTAGCACTTTGTCTAGGATTGAGTTCACAGACTTAATTGTCAGACTTAGTATATTGAATTCCAGCTTCTTTTTTAAAATTTATAAAATCAAATTGGATGTATGGCTTCATGATAAAGAGGTTGTTCACTAACTTGATTGGTGAAGGAGGAGAATTCAATGGCTAAGTGAAATAAGTATGTTTATGGAACATACGAACTGCTTAATAAACATTTGTTGAATGAATGAATGTAAATTTACTACAGTGTATATTATATTATATAATTTATTATATTGTTGAATAAAAGTGGGATTCATATATTTGGCACTTTTTTTCACCTGGAACAGTGCAGTATCATTCCATAGTCAGTCTTCATATGTCTGGTGAAGGTAGCTACTTTATCACTGCACTCAATTTCATATTTTAACTGTCTCAGCGTTGACTTAAATCAACAATTTAATTCTGAGTATTAGTTCTAATAATAACACTGTATTTTTGAAGGCCTGAATTCTCTAACTATTTCTATGTAAGATATCAGGGGCAAAATAGACATACCACCAAACATGTTATTATTGCTAGAGAATGTATGAAAAATGTTTGAAACTTCCTTAATGTCTTTTTGCTTTTAAAAAATTAATCAATATATTTTTTTAATTGTTGGGGGTACAAATATCCAGGTAACACTAATTGCATTTGTCAGGCAAAGTCCCTCTTATTAATTTATTATTAACTTTTAAAATACATTAATATTTACAACATAGTGAAAATAATTCAAGTAGTGCAGTAGAAGCTAAAAATATATGTTTAGTAAAAGACAACTCCCTATGTCTTTGGTCCCATGTTCATAGAAAATAATTCTTTGTTTCCATTTCTAAATTTTTTTCTGAATTCCATCATATTAAAAAAGTACTAGTCACTCGTTTCTTAATTCATCATTTTGCCAGTATTTTTGAGTACTTTACATTTTACTAATGCTGGAATGTATTCATTCATTCAGTACATTAGTTCCTCTTCTGGCTTTTCACTGCTAAATTTTAATAATTATATTATCATTTTCACATTACCAAAGGTTGATGTGTAACTTTGATTAAAAATTCCAAGCTTGACCATAGGTTGAATCTAAATATAATCTCTAATAGAAATGATATTTATATAAAAAAGGAAAATAAGAGTGATGTTCTGAGTGAATTTGTAATAATTTAACATATATTCAGCACACAGTCCATTCTAAATATTCTAAAATGCCTTTTATGTCATCAATGATATAGCTATAACACCTTATTCTCCAAGTTATAATGTTTTGATGGGCCTGGTCTAATTCCACTATGAACTTAAATCTTTGATGCCACATATTCCTATTAAATATTTAGGGTTCAGCAAACTTTTTCTGTGAATGAAGATAGTAAATGTTTTTAGCTTTGTGGGTCCCATGTTCTCTGAAGTAACTATTCATCTTCATTATTACAGGAAAGGAACAGTCATAGACAATGAATGTCTACCAAGGACAGTCTGTGGGCTCAGTTCCAATACATGTCTACCAAGGACAGTCAATGGGCTGGATTTGGCCGATAGACCTTTGTGTGCCTAGCCTAGAACATATCACTTAGAATATATCATGAAATAGCATGTTCTTTGGAATTGCCACTGAACTTACAGTTGAAGGCAAAGATTTTAGTTTTATGTACGTTATCTGGAATAAGCATATGATGTTTTTAGACTTCATTTTTGTCTAATACCTAAATAAAAGGGAATAAATCATAACTTAAACTTGTTAAGTTCTAGCATTATTATTCTGAAAATTAAAGAAGCATTTCAATGCAAAAATCTTAATGCTCCATATAAAATCGTGAAATCTATCATCATTTGTGTCATCATAACAATGCAACCTGGTTGATGTTGCTTTTGAAGGAAGGACTAGATTTAATGTTTGTTTCAGGTTATTGGGTTAAAATAAACTTTACCATTATATTTCTGCTGTTTCAGGAGTAATAACTTGTTGATACATAAAAAAAATTATGTAATAAATAATGAAACATGTTTTAATGGGCCTTCTATTGTATTTGAAAAATGAATTAGGAACACTCTGCTTCAGGTTTCTTTAATTAACTGAAATTAGGTTTAAAACAAGATGCTGGAAGGGTCTGTAAAATATTTATCACTAAATATGAAAAAGTAAATTTCAAAGGAAGCAACAGTATAAGTTACAATGGTAAATGCAGCTTATTTTGGAATCATCATTTAAACTAAAATTTAGCACTTATTACATATCGATAATTAAGGGTAACACATGTGCATACTACTTTTCTGGGTCATTTTGGAACAAAAGAAAATAAAAATGAAATTTGAAGCCAGATCTTGATTTTTTTTAAAGTAGTACGAATAATACTTTTGTTCCATTTTTTTTCCCACAGGCTTACTTAAATTCGCAATAGTCTTTTTACTATGTATCCATCTCTCCCTATCTCAATCCCTTGGTTCCTCCCTCCCTTCCCCTAGTCTTTCCTGAGACAGGTGTTATTCATGCTGGATAGAATATATTAAGATGTTGTCTCCAGTCTCTGGGAATAGAGGCTAAAGAATAATAACGAGAAGTAAATGGGCAATTGCAATGTATGGCGAAGAACACTACGATGCCGCAGCTGACTATGGATGCTTTAGGAGCACCGGTGAAGAGGAAATATTCTGGCATGATGACACCAAGATGAGGTCGAAAGAATGACTGTGCAGGTGCGAGTTGAGTACGGGAGGGATGGAGTGATGAGCACATGAAAATCAATTAAAATGAGTTCATATGCCACAACTTTGAGGACCTCCCTCAAAATGGACAGATGGATGTTCTAGACTCAGTCCAGAGGTTTGGAAGTAAATGGTTGACACAGTTAGATTAGGGGGAAAGAATATATGTTCTGGAGGAAGACAATCTAATTTGATACCTGGCTTTACTTTGGCTTTGTGACTTGGACATATTATTCAACTTCCTTATTTTCAGTTTCTTCATTTGCAAAATGAAGGTGATGATATGTATTTAAAGGAATGTGGTAAGGATTAAACAAGATAACCACACAAAAATTGCCTACCATGGAATTTATGTTCAATATTTTTTCCTAGTCATAGGCAAAGGTGAGATGGTGTAAAAGTCTCTGGCTCTAAGTAGAGTGCCCAGAGATAGGTAATGAAGAGAAATTTGACAACTATCTTCTGTTTGTTCTTCCTCCCTTCTTCCCATTCTTCTTCCTTGTTTCTCTCTCCTTCTTTTCCTCCTTACAGTTATATTTTCTGCATGAGAAATAGTTTCTTCTTCTGAAGTTTTAACTAAAATACACGGGAAGGCAGCACTTTCTGGCTATATTCTCACAGGTCCAGTAAGAGTTGATATGGTGTAATTCTTGATTATGATTAGAAAAACAAATACAAAAACAGGAGAGTTGACGAGCTGCATGTGAGGCTAGTGCACTGTTTTACCAAGGTGCAGTGTCTTTCAAACAGGGCTGGAGCTCTTGGTGGGGGGCGGGTGCTACCAGGAGCACCCATAGTGGACCAAAGCATGCCCTGGGCAAAGAGCTCCACCCCATGGTGGCTACAACCTTGTAAAGGGACAGGGACTAGCAAAGTTGTGAGAATGGCAATTTGGACTTTTCTGGGAGACTGAAAGTCTGTCTGGCATAACATTTCAATAGTTGTTAATAGTATTTACTCCCAGTGTGTGCTCTCCTGATTATTAAACTGTCATTTCCCCGTCATTTCCACCCTCCCATCCTCAGTTTCATACATAGTTTTTGAATTAAATATTTTTGGAATAATTAGGTTAAGGGATGTTTTAATAATTTGAGAAATCCAATTACAAACATTAAATTGTTAAATCTGTTAAAAATCCTTAAAGATTAATATTTTAATTATTATAGATAGCCAAACTAAACCTAAACTAAAAATACCTTTAGCTTTTACCCTACATGCATCTTGGTTGCATATATACATATATATGTATAAAATTAAATATATGTGTGTGTGTATATATATATGTAGAACGATGTTTAATATACACATATATTTAATTTTTAAAAACAAGAACTTGAAAACCTGATTTGATTTTCCAAAAATCTCTAGTATGAAATCATGATAAATTATATTACATTTATTTATGTTTAAACTTTCAATTTTGTATTTATGATAAAGTTATAATTAATCTCTAATTGACACATAGAAAAATTTGTTTATACAATGTGAGAATTATTAACATCAGTTTGATTAACTATTGTAGTCTTTTGTCAGTTTTCTTTGTAGGTTTTTTAGTTTGCTTATTATTTCTGATTTCCTTTTTTTGTTTTTGGTATCCTTTGCCCTAAGTAGGTATTTTAACTACTAGTCTTTTGTGTTCTGATACTTCACAAACATACTTACGTTTGCTTAAGACAAAATCTACAAGATACTAATGTGGTTTCATTTCTTCTTGTGTTTTCTCTGGTTGATACAATTAGTAAAATAGTGACAAGTGAGATAAAACTCATATTCTGTGAACGTTAGAAGCACTTCATTTTGTTGAAAAAGTAAGTTAAAATGGCTTTGTGGTACATAATGATATATGTAATTTTCTGGGTATGTTTTCTAGATTCTTTTTAACCCTTTCTTCAAAATAGTCATATTTATTATTTCAATAACAGAAAGCAATCTCATAGAGGCAAGAGCTCTTGTCAAAAATTCTGTATATTTCATACATTCTACTTGTGAAATATAGTAGGGGAAATATTTACGAGCACCCTAAGATAGGAAGCTGAAACTGCAATCATTTCTAAATGAAAATTATGTGACATTTTATCGGTATTTAATGCTAACACTGGTTGATGTGAGCATGAAGAATTTATCAGCTATTTATCATAACCCTGTGTGTGCTTAGTTCTCAGATATACTTGCTTAAAGTAGAACGATGTTTTAATGGCAACATGAACCAAGCCTTCAGTTTGAGATATTAAATAAATGGAGATAGCAAAAGGGGATTTGTTTCTGTTGTTTGGAGAGTGTGTGTGTGTGTGTGTGCGCACGCTGTTTTTCAAATTCCTTCTAAAAGTGGCCTCCCACACCTTGCATGGGTTGGATTTTAATCCACGCTCCCATAAGCCGTGGCCGGGCTCCTGCACCAGATGCAGGTGTCCTCTTGTGCTGTCAGCCAGGAATGATTAATGAGGATTTGCCCCTCCTGAAAGCAGTCTTTGGAGCATTGTTCAGGGCATCTGTGGAACTGTCGGGGGAGACAAGGACACAAGTGAACAACCAATTATTTGGCCATCACTGAGGCAGCATGAAAAAGACATCAAATTGGACAGAGAAGCAATGCTTTTGTTTGGGGATCAAATATTATTTTTTAGATGTTAATAGTAACATAGGACTTCTACTTGGTCTGAAAAGAATTTTGTTTGGTCTAGACTTTTAGCCAGAAATAAAAAAAAAAAAATTTTTTTTTCTTTGAAGCTAATTGAATTTCTTGAAAGTAGTATAGCAGGAATAGACTGGCACCAAATTGCTTCCTAAGTGGTCGCCTCATGGTATGAAGACACATCGTTTTGCACGGCTAACATTGGAAAACAAGGAGTAACTCTGCAGCGGGTGGGAAGGAGGATCCTCCGCAGAGTTCCTCACTGCTGGTCGCAGTTGACAGAGATGAGGGGTTTTACCAGTGATCAGAGGGTCAGAGACCTTGCACTGGAATGTCGAAATAGGAAGAAAAAAAAAAACAACACAAGGCTGGGAAGCCGCTCCAAGCCTGTGTCCAACATTTGAGTTTCCTTCTTTTTGGTGTGACATGTGCACTTAGGTCTTAGTAAAAAATATATTTCTCAGACCGTTATGTTCTGTGATTTAAACCAAATATTTTGCAAGGTTAGCGTATTTGGGGCACAATTCGAATGCAGATTAAGAAGTCCTTTCTCTCAGGAAAGTAGTTTCTTTCATGTTTGTCTTTTCAGGCCTGTTGTCTTTAGGGTATTAAGAATTAACAGCTAAGCCCTGAAACCACTAAAACCTTCAAGGAGCAGATAAAGATGTTTTAATATATGAAAAGTAATGGTCAGCAGCAGCTTTGACAAATGTGTGGTCTACAAAGCCACAAAAATGCTTGCTTAACATTTGTTTTTTGGAGGTTATTATTTGGGTATCTTTTATATTGAAAACTAAATAACTTTAGTCACAGAGTAATTAGGAACCATTCCATTTCAAGATTAAAACGGACATCAAATGAGTTTATCTAAAGCAAATATCTGCGAAGAGACTGGTTTTACAAGTGATTTTGGGGGAGACTGCATTGCTTTATTTTTCTTAATTTTCTCTTGTACTTGGAGTGGCCTAGCTGCTGACCGAATTATATTTGTTGGGTCAGTCTTAGAATTACATAATTTTCTATAGTTCTCAAGCCAATCAGAATTTCCCTTATTATTGAAATGTATACACCAAGGAATGTGCACTATTGTTCATAGTCAAAAGTCAGCCAATTTAGATAGATGTATTTTTATATGAAAGTGGGCAAGTGGGCTTAGCCTAAATCATGAGAACCATTTAAAGTTATTATGACTAGCAGCTTTTACTTGAGGTAGGCTGAACAGATAAATACAAACCTATGTGGGTACTAATACTACCTCTTTTCAATGTCATGAAAATAGCAGTTTTAAACTAGTTTTCATTTACTGCTCATATTAAAATTGTCTCAGTCAGATAGTGTAACTCAATTGTTTTTTCTTAATTATATATTTTTAAATGTGTTAGTAGATTCCCTGGACTTAAGATAGCTCAAAAATAGTGAATTTGGGCTGTGTCTGATGGCAACTGATAATAATTTCTACAAATGGAGTATTGTTGCGTAGTTTTTCCCATGCAAATTCCACTCCAAGTATAAGTATATCCGTCCTCCAAGGGATATACTTGGAGTATACAGAATATTTATTTGCATACACTGAATGTTTATTGGCTAAATCTTGCAACCCTAGATGAAGCCAAAACATCAGGAAGCGAGAGACTTTTTTTCTGGATAATAAGATAGAGATTTGGTCATCCATGTTCCATCCCAGAATTTCAAAAAGTCTGAGCCAAGATTTTATTTTTAATATGCACTATTAGTAAGTCTCCAACTATACTATTGAAATGTAAAAAATAAATTTAACTTAAAGAAATTTACTTTAAAAATTCAGGATTTTGGGGGTGGGCACAGTGGCTTACGCCTGTAATCCCAGCACTCTGGGAGGCTGAGGCAGGTGGAAAGCTTGAGCAGACCAGCCTGAGCAAGAGTGACACCCTGCCTCTCGTAAAAAATAGAAATGCTAGTGGGGTGCTGTGGTGGGCACCTATAGTCCCACCTACTTAGGAGGCTGAGGCAAGAGGATCGCTTGAGCCCCAGAGTTTGAGCCTGCTGTGAGCTATGATGCCACAGCACTCTATCCAGGGTGACGAGAATGAGACTGTCTCAAAAAAAATTCAAAAATTTTTTGACAGCAAGTTGCATCTAAGTAGAAGGTGGTATGCTGATACTCCAAAGACCAAGGAAATGTCTTTAAGACCGACATAATCAACCTACTTGAGTTGAGACACGGACCTGCCATGTACAAGTAAATGAATGAAAAATTTCCTTCATTTATAATGATTTGCACGAGAATGGAAATTTTATTCTTGACAGAAAATTGAACTTTCTTACAGATAGTAAAGGTTGAAAGGAAGATTTGAACTTTAAATGGGTTGTGGGGAGAAAGGGGACAGAGTTTTGAATGAAAACTGACTAAATCAAATTTTGCTTTCAAAACTCTAGGTAAGAAATGTGTGACTTTAGGCTTTAAAACTTTCTTTGTGGAAGGAGTTGTCAGAGCCCTTAATTACAGCTCTGCCTTAATTCCTCCCCCTAGCACCCTTTTACACACAAAACAATGTTTGATGATGTAGATGTTTAACTGATGCATATTTACATTGTATTACTTTTTGAAAAGTTTCAGAGTAACATGAGGGTACAAGTGATTAAGTTACATTGTTTGTGTTTCTTTTCTTTTCTTTCTTTTTTTTTTGAGACAAGAGTCTCACTCTGTCACCCTCAGTAGAGTGCTGTTGCATCACAGCTCACAGCAACCTCCAACTCTTGGGCTTAAGTGATTCTCTTGCCTCAGCCTCCTGAGTAGCTGGGACTATAGGCGTCCACTGTAACACCCAGCTATTATTTGTTGCAGTTTGGCCGGGGCTGGGTTCAAACCTGCCACCCTCGGTATATGGGGCCGGCGCCCTACCCACTGAGCCACAGGTGCCGCCTGGTGTGTTTCTTAAATGTATCATTTTTTAAATGATAAAGAGTCAGAGTCAATCTGAAATTCTTATCTCAGAAGTTTCCACTAGTAAAAACTAGTTTTTGTGGATATTTACAAAACATCATGGTTCACATGAAACTGTATTAGCCAAAATGGCAGAGAATCTTTTTTTTAAAAAGGCATGAACATAAAGAAAGTATTGATATATTAAGCATAGTTTAATAGATGTCATTTTTTTCTTATTTTAATGCATAAGACTTATACAAAGTAAATAACAAAATTTGTAATTTTTTTTTATTTTATTGTTGGGGATTCATTGAGGGTACAAGAAACCATGTTACACTAGTTGCATTTGTTGGGTAAAGTCCCTCTTACAATCAAGTTTTGCCCCCAAAAGGTGTGGCACACACCAAGGCCCCAAGACCCCACCCCCCTCACTCCTTCCCTCTCTCTGCTCAGGAAT
>CAUYRH010093222.1:0-12436 GCA_963574655.1 Perodicticus potto
CTAGAGGCGCCCGCCACAACGCCCGGCCATTTTTTGGTTGCAGCCGTCATTGTTGTTTGGCGGGTCCGGGCTGGATTCGAACCCGCCAGCTCAGGTGTACGTGGCTGGCGCCTTAGCCCGTTGAGCCACAGGCGCCGAGCCAGTAAAGACATTTTAAATGAGGCCCAAATAACTGGGTGACAGAATGGGAGGGGTGAGAGTTGGTCCAGTTTTACACACACACACACACACACATGTGTTCCCATGTCCTGTGGGAACTTACAGAATCAATTCTCAATAGATTCAAAGGGATCTTCAGGATGTACTAAATGCAACTCCCCATTTTACAAAGAAAGAGGTTAAGGGCCAGAGGCCATGAAGCCGGCAGGGTGATGGAGACACTGAGCCTGGATTCCAAGCGGAACCTCCCATCAGCGTAGTGCCACCTGGGGACTTGGGAGAAGTGCCCACCCCAACCCACTCTCTGGGGCTAAGCAATGCTTTTTGGTTTTTGTCCCCACTTCCTGGTCCAATTAAACAATTTGTTTTAACAAGACTTCCCGTTCTTCACGTCTGAGAACCACGTGAAAGAAGTATGCGCTATACATCGCACAGCTGGGGGTTGGGGGAGAGGATTTAAGTTCTCCCCCCAGAGAAGCACTTCATGTTCCCAGGTGAAGGGCTGAAGGGACTCACTGTTAGCTCTAAGGCACTCCGATATTTCAAAGGGAGATGAGCCAACGGGAACAAACAGTAGCCTGGCCTTGGTGTCTGGCCAATTTTGTGCGCAGAGGAGAGAGTGGGGGAGACGCTCTGGGCGGCAGGTTATGATGCCAGGCTCTGGTCCCGGAGCAGCGGCGTTGAGAGGAGGGTCTTTCCCCCACTACCTGTGTCCTCAGCCTCTCTGGTCTGTGGCGGTGGAGTTGAGACTCTGCAACGGATTGCCTGGAAGGCAGGCGGTGGCTGGGGGCGCAGAATGGAAAGGTGCCTTTCAGGCACCTATGCGCCCTTGATGAAGATTTTTTTTTTTTTACCTTATCCTGAAGGGGAGATACATCAGAGGTGAGAAAATAATAGAAATTGATTTTTACTTTGGCAAGGTTTCTGGCAACTGCTTGGGAAATAAAATGGAGCAGAAGCGAGACTCTGATGGGCAGTTAACGCACCAGTGGGGTGGGAAACCGAAGGCTCGCGTGTAAGTTGGGCACAGGCTTAGCGGAGTCTGCATTGGCATGTGCAGTGGGCGAAGGGAGGGAGAGCTTGCCCACGTTGGGACTCGGCGAGTTGTAGGTGCAGCACCAGCGCAAAGGGCGCGGAAGTTACCTGTAAGGTCCTGCGCACAGGTGAGCGCCATCCCTTTCTTCTTTGTTCTTCAGGCCCGTGGGCATTGGAGTCAGTCGTGGTAAACTTCCGCTGGAACGTAACTTCTGAGGGCAGGATTGGACCGCTCTTTTTGGGTTATGCCCCGCGCCCCTAGAACCAGTGTACCTGGCGCACAGTAGGCGCGCAGTCAACCTCTACTTAATGACTGAATCAATGGGAGGATGGCCGCGCTCCGAGCCGTCTTCCTCGTGGGCACACGCAGTCCCTGGGAAGGTTGTTGCATAATAAAGTCGCTTCGCATCGATCTTGACGCACAGTAGGCGCTCAACAAGTTGTATTTTTCCTTTCCTTTCAGAGTGGGCCGAGACCCTAGGCGACCGCAATGAAACGGGTTTTTCTCCCTTGCGGCGCTTCCACCTCCCTTCGCCCCCGCAGCCCCCACTGGGTCGCGGGAGCACGTGGGCCGGGGAGGGAGGGGGCGGCGGCCGGCGGAATCGGTCCCGGCTTACGTAAGGAGCGAGCCCCGCGCGTCCGGCCGGGCTCGGAGGGAGGCGGGCGGGGAAGGCACCGCCCTGCGGGATCCGGCCGGAGGCCTCTCGGAGCGCTGCCTCCGGCGAGGTGCGTGTCGAGTTGGTCGCTGTGGCGCGGGCCCCGGCTTGTCGCGCGCCCTGCGGCTGGGGAGCGCCCCCGCCACCCCAGTCCGGCGGGCCCCTCCGAGTGAGAGCTGGCGGCGGCGGCCGCGGAGACCCCAGGGAATGTGACAGTCGCCGGGGTGGGGCCAAGACGCGGACTACACGGTGCCCACGTGCTGGGGGCCAGACGGGGCTCAGCCCCGAGACCGCCCGGGGCGTGGGACGGCGGGGGCGCGCTTCCAGGCTCCCCTACCCCAGCCTCCCGGCTCTCAGAGACTGGCTTGGGGATGCCCGGCCGCCCGGCTGCCCGGCCCCCTTCTCGGAACGCGGCGTGAGGATCGAGACGGAGGAAAGCACCGAGGTGGGACTGGCCCGGCCGACCTCCGACCTCCCGAAGCTGACCGCGCGGGGCGGGGGCTCCGGCGCCCTCTGGAGCCTCTGCGTGGGGCGAGGGGCGGGGAGGGCGGCGTGGCGCCTCACCCCGCCTCCCGGTCCGTCCCGGCGCGGGACCGAGGGGAGGGGAGAGGTTGTCTCAAAGTCTCTCCTTCCTCTGCAGGGGCGGCCGGCCAGTCCGCGTGCGAGCGGACGCCGCCAGAGGTGGGGGCCAAGAAGCCGAGTCCCCGGGGCTGTCTTCGGGCCGCCCTCCTCGAGGAGCAATGGCTTCCAAACTCCTGCGCGCGGTCATCCTCGGGCCGCCCGGCTCGGGCAAGGGCACTGTGTGCCAGAGGGTCGCCCAGAACTTTGGCCTCCAGCACCTCTCCAGCGGCCACTTCTTGCGAGAGAACATCAAGGCCAAGACCGGTGAGGGGCTGCGGGGGCGAGGGCCGGGGCGAGCCGACGCGGGACCCGGCACGGCCGGGAGGGCCCGAGAGGGGCCGGGCTCCGCTCCTCCCGGCCTCCCCGCCCGCGTGCGGCCGTGCAGGCTCGTACGTGCCGGGACGCATGCAGCCGGCGGCCCGCGGGCGCGCGGCTTAACCGCGCCGGGGAGGAGGCCGAGGCGGGCGGGGAGGCGGGTGGGAGGCGCCTGCGGCTCGCTCAGCACCGACTACCCCGCCTCGGGAGGAACGCCCGCAACCTCCGGCGGAGGGGAGAGCCGTGTGGCGAGAAATGCCGGAGCTGGCCTCCTACGCGGCCTCCTTAAGGCATAGCGGTCGCCGGCCCCGGCCCCGGCCCCGGGCGGAGCGCCGCCCACCTGTGGGAGCCCGGCCGCTGTGCGGGGAACCTGTGGCGCCTCCGGGCAGAGTGAGTCAGGGTGGCTTTGAGAGGCCTGTCTACTCAGGGTGGCCTTGTAAGGTCCCCAGGCTGGGGCTGGGCGGCTGGGAGACTAACGGGAGATTTCTTAAAATGACACCTCGAATCCAGCCCCCTGGAAATGGCCTTTCGAGCTGCGACCCTTGGGCCAGAAAAGCCTCCCGTGGCTTTGGTCAAGTTAGGAATTGGATCGGCCGGTCTCTCAGCCCGACAGTGTCCAGTCGGTCCCTTTCCCAATCCCATTCGCGGGTCACAGCAGCCAAGAGAACTGGCCGTTGGAGGCGAGAGGTGCGGGCGCGCCGCTGCGGGCATGTGACCCTCATGGGACGCAGGTGCGCGCGGTTAGTAGCTCCTGTGCTCGCACTTGGACAGTGAACGGGTCTTGCTTTTGCCTCGGTACCCAGGGTCGTCACTGCACAGCACGGACTAATGATCCCAAGACCTGCATTTCTGAAGCGCGGTTTGTCTGAAGAAGCGGGTGGAGAATTGCACTTTGCAAAAGGGGAGCGTGGAAGCAGGGGGTTAAGTGTCTGGGGTAGAGTTTTAGTCAGGTCCTCTTTGGCTGATCATCAGAGGGAGATGTTACCCACGTCTCAGAAGAGAGAATGCTGTGAGCGGATCACACTTGAATTTTCTCTTTGGGTATTGTTACCTCGAGTGGGCCTGTTTTGATCTGAACCCTGCATTCAGATGTGTTTATTCTGCGAATGCTGAGTGTGGTGTGCAGTCCAAGGGGAGCACCGGGGAGGGGAAGCTGTCTCTCACTCTGAGGGTCTGGTAGGGAGGACACGGGGGAGACACAGCCAGGCTGAGGGTAGTCCCATTATTTCCTGTACCTGACTTGGTGATGCCTTTCCTTCCGACATGACGGTCTTCCTACCGTCTGCCCCGGACCAGCACTATTTAGTGGCCCTTTCCATTTTTGAAGGGGATATGATGGGCAATGGCTTCTTAGGAGTTCTGAAAACTTTCCATTTGCCATTTTATCTTGTTTTCATTTTAACTTTCCTCTGGCGGAGAGCGATGTCTCAGGCTTGTTATCCCAGCACGCTGGGAGACAGAGACAGGAGATTTGCTCCAGGCCAGGAGTCCAGCCAGAGCAACATAGTGTTTGCGGAAAAACAGAGATTGGCTGTGGGGCAGCCTGTGCACCTGGTCCCCTATTTGGAAGAACCTGTCTCAACAAAACAAATAAAACCTCTGCTCTGCTCTGCATTTTAGTTTCCGCTCTTTCAAATGCATTCATCTCCCTCCTACTGTTCAACCGTTCAGTAAGATGTGACTGAAATATTTAAATTTTCTTTTTTTACTGGTAATCAAGTAATTTTTGCATGAACCAATTTAAAAACTGCTCATGGGGAAGGAAAAAAGAGGATAACAAAATTTTTTTAAAAAATGATTTGTTTCTAATGGATTGGGGGGTACTTATAAGGTTATTTTTCTCTCTTAGAAAGTCTGAGTCTTACAGGCTCACTGCCTGGTAAGTCAAACATTCCACAGGATTCATTTTTCTGTTACCTGCTGTTTGCATTTAGCTAATTCCCTCTAGAGAAGCACAACCGCCTTCTGTGTGGACCTTTTATAGTTGAAAGTTTGAAGGAGTTGATGTACCACAACAAACCCAGGAAGTAGAACCGTGTAGGAATTTGGATTGGAAAGTAGTTCAGGCCATCTGCTCAGCCTGGATCTGGGCTCGCTCTTGATCTTAATGGCAGTCCCCTCCTGCAGCCACTGCCTGCTGAAAAGCTACTCCTTCCAGAGAGGGTGCTTCTGCCGCCTTTGCTGCTGGGAAGGCTTCTCTCACCTGCCCTGGCAGGATTCATCTCTTCCCCTGGGTATCTTATTGATGGGGTTGGTACTAATTTGTCCAGGGGATGTCTGCCAAGTACCTGGCATGTTTGGTGTTCAAGGCCCGGGAGAACAGCATTGCTTAAAATAATTTTGTGTCCTTGTTGTTCCTTCTCCCTATACCATGGTCTGACTCCTACTTTGAAGCGCAGAGGACAGAGACCTGGCAGAGAATCTGTGTAACAGGAGGTCAGTTTGTGTTGAAGATGTATTGAAACATGGGTCACACATTTGGTCCACATCTTCCCAAAGAAGTCCAACAGCCTACAGGCATAGAGTCCATATATTTTAATTAGCTTTATGGTAAAAGTTTGTACCTAATATGTATCTGAGATGGCTTCATGAAAGCTATCACCATGGGCCCTTCCCATACTGCCCAGAGTAGGACAGGCTGAGGCCTATCAGACACCTTGTTTGAAGCCTGCCAGTGGATCTCTGCTCAGATTTTCTTTAGCACACTGGTGAGTAAACAGAAGGGAGCATTCATCAGTTTGCCAGGATCTGAGTCCTGTACTCTGACATATGGAATGTGAGCTTTTCTCTGTGTCTGTAGGTCATTCTATGAGAACACATGTGTGAGTGCACAAACCCCTGAGCACATGCGTGCACACTCATGAACACATATGAGCAGTGTATGAGCACGCTGAGCATGCATGCACTTGTATGAGCGCACACATGAGCAGGGTATGAACAGTGTATGAACACACATATGAGTACACAGGGCTGACATGCAGCAGTGTGAGTCCCATTAAAATATTGATATTTAGTGATTGTTTTGTTGGGTCACATCTGAAGGATATGAAAATCCTGTTTCAAAAAACATCACATTATTCTAGGCTCAGCAGCTGGAGCGTTGGCCACATACACCTGAGCTGGCATGTTTGAACCCATCCCGGGCCTGTTGATCAACAATGACAACAAAAGGTGGCTGGGCATTGTGGCAGGCCCCTGTGGTCCCTGCTGCTTGGGAGGCTGAGGCGGGAGAGTCACTTAAGCCCAGGAGCTGGAGGTTGCTGTGAGCTCTGACGCCACAGCACCACTGAGGGCGACATGGTGAGACTGTCTCAAAAAAAAAAAAAAATCACATTATCCTGTATTGGATCTACTGTCTCCAAGGGCAGGAAAATGGGCAAATCTCCATCTGGAAGCACCTTGGACCTGATTGAGAGAAAATATGTTCAAGAATAAGCCTGTTTCGGTGGCACCTGTGGCTCAGCGAGTAGGGTGCCAGCCCCATATACTGAAGGTGGTGGGTTCAAACCCAGCCTCGGCCGAACTGCAAAAAAAACAAATAAACAAGAATAAGCCTGTTTCTGCTCTTAATTAATATTAACTGCACCTCTTGCTGGGGTTTTGTAGATGGGACTGGCATTTTAAAGTAGTTTATGGGCTGAGCCTCTCTTTGAAAAGATGGCCTAGTTCACAGGGCTCTTTTTTGTGTGTGTGCTGATTAGGTATAAATGTGTGTCTTACATAAGAGGAAGAAGTTTTGAGAATTGGCAAATGGAGAAATTAGAGAGCCTTGAGAGTTAGGGTTCTACCGTTTATCTAAAAACAACCAGGAGTTCAACTTCTCTCTCTCTCTCTCTCTCTCTCTCTCTCTCTCTCTCGACAGCTTATCCTCTGTTGCCCTGGCTAGAGTGCCATGGCGTGATTAATAGCACACTGCAGGAGTTAACCTTTCTGCACATCACACAGGGTCTTGGCTTGTCACAGGATTTCTAGAGTGTGCTGCTGTCCCTGTTCCCCCCTACCTTGGTGAGAACCAGGATGACCCAGATCCAGCAGGGGTCTGGCTGGTTTTGAGGCCTCCCTCTAGTGCAGAGGTCCCTATCCACTTGTGTGTGCTGCTTTGTTGGAAGGCCTTTGCACATGTTTGAATGGTGCTGTTTGTGTCTTGAGTTGTCCCATGACAGTAAGTTGCCTTAGCTACGTGCTTCTCTGAATCCTTGCATATTCTTCCACTTAGATCATTTTTTAAAAGTAGCTTTTTCTGATCAACATCATACCTTGTAGGAGATTTGAAAATGTGAAATGATAAAAGTAAAAATTACCCTTAATACCACTCTTGACACTTTAAAATGCTAACAGAAGTTATTCATTTTCTGTATATTGGCCTCCTTTCTCAAACAAACTTGGTAATGATTTGATAACCTTTTCTCTTCCCACTAAGATATAGAGAGAGAGTTTCCATGGTTCTTAGATCCTCTTCAAAAATATTTTAAATATCTATATAAATTCCATTCAGTCAGCAGATATTTTTTGAGTACTTACACACACGTTCCTGTGTTCATAGAGGGGTGTCCGCAGGGAGGGATGTGGGGATTCAGGAGACAGAAGGTAAGTGTGTCTGGGTCAACAGCATAGTTCGAGAAGTGCTTCATGTGAAGGACATGAAATGGGGATGAGTTAGCCAGGAGCTGGGACAAGGTGACTGTCCTAGGCTGTGTGATTAAGAAGGGCCTCCCTGGGGGTGCCTGTTTCCCTCATTCATGCCATAATGAATGAGGATGCTGTAATCTGGCAGGAAAAGCGGCGGTGTCAACGCCCTTCAGTGAGAGTAGGTGGCTTGCTCGAGGAACAGAGGGAACCCCAGTATGTTTAGAGGCTAGTGAGAAGGGAGGAGGGAGTGGAGACCAGGCAGAGCCTTGAGGATCCTGGCAAGGAATGGATTTTGTTGTAAGGCACTGGAAAGCCACGGAAGGGCTTTAAATTGAACAATGACATGCCTGGATTAGCCATCTGAAAGGTGACCTTTTGCATGCTTTGTGGAGGAGGACGCCAGATGAGCAAGAGGGATGGATACCAGTGTGGGTGAGGAGAGTGGACTTTGGCTTGAACTGGGTGGTGGACAAAGAGGGGGGAGGAGTGAAGGGCTTTGAGATACGTGTAGAGGCAGAGCCAGCTGGCCCTGCTGGGCTGGCTGTGAGAGGGAAGGAGAGGAGGTATATGGCCAGGCTAAGGGTTTTGGCCTTGAGTTGCCTACCCAGGTTGAACTAGAGTGTGTCTAACCACTCTTGTGGGGACATTTGGTTTTTCCCATTATTTGCTGCTTAAAAATCTCATGAATGTCACTGCATACACATTATTAGACCAATACATATACTTTACTTGGGAAAGGTTTCTAGGAATAAAACTATTGAGCCAAAATAGGTTTTAAACCTTAGGGGGAGAAGAGAATTTTAAGCTTACCTTACAGACATCCAGTCAAGTTTTTGGTAGTTTTTTTTTTTTTTTTTTTGAGACAGAGTCTCATCTATTGCTCAGGCTAGAGTGCTATGGCATCAGCCTAGCTCACAGCAAGGTCAGACTCTTGGGCTTAAGCAACCCTCCTGCGTTGGCCTACCCAGAGTGCTAGGACTGCAGGTGTGAGCCACCACACCTGGCGAGTTTGTGGTAGCTGAAAGGTGCTACTTTATTCTGTAATTTTTGGCCTAAGAAGTATTTGACTTAAATATGGCTATACATACATTTATGCATATGTAAAGTTAAATTCTTTTTCTGGCTTTTTTTTATTATAGAAATAATATGTGTTAAGTTCTCAAAAGTGTAGAAAGCTGAGAAAGATCAAGGCAATCATTTGTAATCCACCAACTGGAAGGAAAAAGTTACTATTAATACTTTTATATATAGTATATCTTTCCAGATTGTTTTTTCAGGACTACATACACACTCTTTGAATTACATAGGGTGTCCCCAAAGTAACCATACATAGGGAAAGTGGGAAAACTGTAACTAATTTAGAAATTAGAAAATATTTGCTACAAAATTTTACAAAGAGGTGGCCAATGTGCAGAGAATATTTTGTGAATGTTTGTAGAATTGCGCATATGTTGAGGACTTTAGGGACACCCTATATCATTGCTGTATTGGATCATGGTATATTACATAGCATTACTGTTTTGGAAATTGCTTGCTTTACTTAATAATGTATCATTTGATATTTTCCAGTGCCATCAAATGCTGTGCTTTAATGTGAGCTCAGTACCCATGTACTATTGTACTTTTCTACTATCATTTGTTCTACTTTTTATTTTTCAAAAAGGCAATTCTTGAAGATGTATTCCAATAACATACCAGGAATAGAATAGAAAGTTTCTCTCCCCTCTCAGACTCCCCAGTTCATCTCCATAGGGTGGCTGCTTTTAATGTTTTTTGGGTGTTCATCCAAAGAATTTATACATATATCTACTGCATATAGTAATGCTTCTTAAAAAATTTTTTTTTTCTTTTGCACTTATTTTTTACGTAGAAGTATAACTTAGACTTTGGTTTCTATCAGCATGTATCAATCTATTTCATTCTTTTAAAAAGATGGCCTCATTCTCTTTTCTTGTGCAGATGTACCATAGTTTTTTTAGCAGCTTTTCTCAGACATTTCACCCTTTTCAACCTTAGTACATTTTTACATATTTAAAAATTATTGATAACCTTAAAGAACCTTTGGTTTGTAGAATTGTAGATGTTAAATGTATTAGAAATTAGAGCTGAGAAATTAAAAAATATTACTTCATCTAAACATCTATGTCATCTATGTTACCATATTTCTATGAAAAATAGCAATTTTCTAAAATAAAATCTAATGAGAAAAGTAGTATCATTTGCATATCTGCAGATCTCTGGCTTCATAGAAGAAGCCACATTCTGATATCTGGTTCTTCACTTTATCCTTTGTGCTGTGCTGCTTTTAAACTATTTGCAGAATATTTGGCTTCATGCAGTCACACTGCTAGAGAAGTCCATGTGCCCTCAGGGGCCTCTGACCACACTCTGAGAACCTCCAGTTTGACGGGAATTTAGGCTATTTACAGTCTCGTTATACAAAGCGTGCTGCACCAAGTGTCCTTGTAAGTATGTCTTTCAACAAATGTTTGTGTGCCAGGCAGTGTTGGCTTGTGGGATGCAAAGAGGTGAAGCAAGGTCTGTTCCCTGAAGGAGCAGCTAATTTATTTTTGGGAGAAGGAGGCAGGCAAATGAGTAGAAAATAAAGTAATTGTGGGCAGCACCTGTGGCTCAAGGAGTAGAACACCGGCCTTATATGCCGCAGGTGGTGGGTTCAAACCCAGCCCTGGCCAAAAACTGCCAAAAAAAGAAAATAAAGTAATTGAGGTTGCTACACGTGTGTATGTGGGAAGAGGAAGATTGTCCAGGGCTTAGGAGATGGTGGATTTGGGAAGGCTTCCTGGAGGAAGTGACTTCCGAGCTGAGATTGGACAAATGAGCAGCTGCCAGGTGAGGGACTGAGGCAGCATTGCCACAGCACCTGGGACCTTCTTGGAGAGCTTGTTTGTGGTCCACAAGAGGCCATCACTTTTTTTATGGCTTGGTCATGCCTTATATATTATCATTTTAATCTGCGTTCATCTCTGGCCACAGGAGAGGGTCTCCATGCCTGCTCTGGGCCTCTTTGTGTGGCTCTTACTACTTGTATTTTCTTGTGTGATGCTCATAAGTGTAGTAGCATCATAGTTGATGAAGCTTTTAGACTTCTTTTTTTTTTCTTTTTTGAGACAGAGTCTCACTATGTCCCCCTGGGTATAGTGCTGTGGCATCATAGCTCACAGCAACTTCAAACTGCTGGGCTCAAGCTATCCTCCTGCCTCAGTCTCCCGAGTAGCTGGGACTACAGGTGCCGTTCACAAGGCCTGAGTAGTTGTAGAGATGGGGTCTCCTCTTCCTCAGGCTGATCTTGAATTCCTGAGCTCAGGCAATCCACCTGCCTTGGCCTCCCAGAGTGCTGGGATTACAGGCATGAGCCACTGTGACCAGCCTTAGACTTCTGATTCAAACTTCCTGAACTCATGTGATAGAAGGCAATCATTAAATCAGTAAATTGAGTTTCAAACTATTGGCTATAAATTCACTCATTATAAGAAATATATTGAGTTACTTATAGCCTTTGAAATCCACCAAGTAAATTGCTAAATGGTATGCTAGTTTGCTCTTGGGTAATCTGTGTATTGGTTGTATGTTGTAAAAGGAGTTAAGGACTTGGAAATTTGTTTTCCTTGTAAGGTTTTAGACAATGTGCTTTGACAATGGACAATGGATCAAATATCTCAACTGTGTATTTTCCTTTAGCAAACTATTTTTTACGACACAAGAAGGCAGCAGAGGCTTTGGGCTTCTTCTCTATGTGTTTTTCCTTCTCAATTGATGTATAGTTCTCAGATTGATCTTTAAGACGTGGTACAAAAGGTCTCATTTGTACAGCTTCATAAAGCTGGATTTGGATGGCTGATGTTATATTTTAACAGTTTCACCTCTGAGTTCCAAGAGTTCTTTTTCTAGTTAATCAACAGGTTTAGCAACAAGCATCCTTGCTTAGCCAGATAATTTCAAAATAATGCAGAGTCATTCCTGCTCATCAAATTTCCAAGAAGCTAAAAATCAACTATTTCTGCTCTCCAGCCAGCACCTTCTTTCAGTGACTTGTGACCCTGACACCCATCTGTGGCAGGTGCAGTACCTGTGGCCCTGGACTGGCTAATTACATCTGCTTGCTTCTCCTGGTCTGCACAGATCTCCAGAGCAGCCCTGAGCACTTAGAGACAAACAGGGTCAGAGAGGCTAACTTGCCCTGGGTCAAACAGCTAATTAAAGAGAAGCTAGCATTCAAACCTAGGACTTTAACCAGGGCTAAAGGCCTCATCCTGGGTGCTCACGAACCCAGTGACAGGCTCGTGTCCTGTGAGTGCCATGTGGGGTCTGCGTGTCTCTGTCCACTTTTGTGGCTGTGATTCATACTTGAGCCTGCGTCATTTAGAAAGGACAGAATTTTTTTCCTTACAGTTTTGGAAGTTGTAAAGCCCCAGAGCAGTGCCCTGGCAGATTTGGTGTCTGGTGAGGGCTGGTCTGTGCCTCCTCACTTGGCAGAGGGTGTGTGGGGAAGGGACCGAGCTCTACGCGCAGCCTTTTTTATGAGAGACTCAATCCCACCCACAGGGGAGCAACCTCCACCGTCTAATTGACTCCTAAAGACCTCTCCTCTTAACTCTGTCACAGTGGTCGGTTAGTTTAAAACATACAGATTTGGGGGGCACATTCAGGCCACACAGCACAGGGGATGTCAGGGAATCTCTCCAAAAGTAGACTGAGCTTCAGGAGTCTCCTTAAAAGTGGACTAGGTCAGGCATGGTGGCTCTTGCCTGTGATCCCATCTTTCTGGGAGGCCGAGGCAGGAGGATACCTTGATCAGGAGTTTGAGTGAGACCAGCTTGAGCAATAGTGAGAGCTCATCTCTACTAAAAATAGAAAAACTAGCCAGGTGTTGTGGCGGACGCCTGTAATCCCAGCTACTTGGGAGGCGGAGGCAGGAGACTCGCTTGAGCCCAGGAATTGGAGGTTGCTGTGAGCTGTGATGCCACAGCACTCTACAAGGGTGACAGAGTGAGACTCTGTCT
>CAUYRH010093223.1:0-18682 GCA_963574655.1 Perodicticus potto
CCATGGCATCACAGCTCACAGCAACCTCCAATGCCTAAGCTCAAGCGAGTCTCTTGTCTCCGCCTTCCAAATAGCTGGGACTACAGGCACCCGCCACAATGCCCAGCCATTTTTTGGTTGCAGCCATCATTGTTGTTTGGCAGGCCAGGCTGAATTCGAACCCGCCAGCTCAGGTGTACGTGGCTGGCGCCTTAGCCCGCTGAGCCACAGGCGCCGAGCCGCCCAGCTATTTTTTGGTTGCAGCCGTCATTGTTGTTTGGCAGGCCCAGGCTGGATTTGAACCCACCAGCTCAGGAGTATGTAGCTGGTGCCTTAGCTGCTTGAGCCGCAGGCACCGAGCCATGATTCCAGGTTTATACAGTAAAAACAGGCAAAATAAATCCACACTGTTGGAAGTTAGGGTGTTGGTCACCCCAGCAACTGTGGGGCAAGTGGGGTCCAGGGTGACCAGAAGGACACCAGGGGAACTCTGAGTATACTGATGAGTTTTGTTTTGTTTTTTTTTTTAAGATAGAGCCTCAAGCTGTCAGCCTGGATAGAGAGCCGTGGCATCACAGCTCACAGCAACCTCCAATTCCTGGGCTTAAGCCAGTCTCTTGCCTCTGCCTCCCAAGTAGCTGGGACTACAGGCGCCCACCACAATTCCCGGCCATTTTTTGGTTGCAGCCATCATTGTTGTTTGGCAGGCCAGGGCTGGATTTGAACCCACCAGCTCAAGTGTACGTGGCTGGCGCCTTAGCCCATTGAGCCACAGGCGCCAAGCCTACTGATGAGTTTTGTTTCTTGATCTGGCTGCTGCTTCCATGGCTGGCTTCACTTTATAAAAATCCATGTAGCAGCATAGTTACGAGAACTTTTCTGTATCTGTATTATAATTCAATACAAATAAGAAAAAGACGACAAACTCCGTTCCCCAGTTTTAAAACAAAAACTAGAAGTTGGTCTCTACTTGGCTGGGCCTCCCTCAGGGCTGACCCCACACACAAGAGTCACTGCCTTCCCAGGCGCAAGACATCCGTCATTTCCTAGTCTTGACTTGGCTGCCTCTGTTCTTTTCGGGCCAAGTCTCATCCTGCTCCTAGCAACAGAGTCATTATACCTGATTATATTATCATTTGCTGGTTATAAAAGCAATACCTGCTCGCTGCCTCCCATCCCAAAAGTCAGAAAATATAGCCATGTATAAAAGCAGAGGGCCCTACACTACTGACTTCTTCTCCTTGAAACAATCACTATGTACAATGTTAGTTTATTTCCTTTCAAACCCTTTTGTCCTAATTGTACAAATGTACTTGACACAATTAGAACAGTCCTTCTGATAGTTTTGTACTCTGATTTTTTCACTCAATATGATACTGTGAGCATTTTATGAATCATCACACTTAAGATCATGACTTGGAGGACTTGTTCTTCAGCAACTGTTCCTTGAGAGTCTATCAAACAACCATAAGTATAAGACCCTGCATGGTAAGTAGTTATGGAGTTAAAGACATATGAAACCCAGATCAGACCTTCAAGAGCTTTTTAGAAGAGTGTGTGCAATCTTGATTAAAACTGTCCATTCATCTCTCAGAACCTTTTTTCCTCAATCCATAAAATGGAGGTGATAATACCACCTAACCAAAGTGATTGAGAGGACTGAGATAGTATGCATGGAATACTGAGCATTTAGTAGGTAAGTGGTAAATATGACTCCTTTAGAGGTGAAAGTCAGGCACCTAGAAACAATGACTGTAACGAAGAAACAGTCATAGAATTGGACATTCACCAAAGTCTGAGAAAAGAGAACTTAATATAGGATAGTGCCTCTTTGCTCCAAGAATTGTGCGTGGACCACAGCATCATTATTACCTGGGAGGCTGTTAGAAAGGTGCAGGGAGAATGGGGACCAAAGACCCCATTCTTGGTAAAGGAAAGCACCCTCAGAAAAAGAGGAAAATTAAAAAGTAAAGTGAGTGAGTCAGAACAAAGAAAAGTCAGGTAGTTTGCATTTAAGCTGGCCATTGCTAGCAAGCTTCCTGCCTTTTCTGAAATTCTAGCCTGTTGGGGATATAGCTTACAAACACCCTACTGGGTCTGTGAGCACTCTGAGGAAAATAATGGCCATAGAAGGGACTGTGGCAAGTCCTAGAAAAAGATACATCTTCTAGGGCATTTCCTGCCCATTAAACAGGCAAAGTAGATACCCATTGTGGAGATTTGCATTTGCCTGGGGCAGAGATCAAGGGAGTAGCTCAAGCCCTGAGATATGGGCAGAAGAGCTTATATCCCTTATTGCAGAGGAAGATCCTCTGTGGTGGTGATGGGAGGAAAATTCCTCTCTCCCACCACACCCATTCCTCAGAGGAGATTAAAGCAGGTGACACTCCACAGGGAACTAGCAGAGTTTAACATCTCCCTAGAAATCTGTGTGTGTGACCTCAAGCAGGAGGCTCTCCCAATACAAGGCTCAGATTCCAGATTTCTCAAGGCTACCTTTAAGGTTAATAATAACAATAGGAGCTGATATAATCAATCAGAGAAACTTCTGGCATCTTCATTCCCTCCCTCATCTTACCCTCTGGACAAATACACTTCAATAAAATCAGAGTGGAACAAACACTCTCGGCCATTGCCAGAAGCCTACAGATGGACTCCTGAGCTCCCACCTTTAATTCTATTCTGTATCTCTTTCTTTACTGTTGTTTCCAACTTTATAATTCTTCAGTCAATCCTGCCAGTTTCCATGGGTCTTAACAGACCCTGCTCCCGGGACAGGACCCCGACAGAAAGGCAAAATGTCAAGCCTTGCCCAGATTTACTGAGTCAGAATCTTACATTTAAACAATATCCTTGGGTGATGTGAATACCAATTAAAGCTGGAAGAGTACTCATCTAGGCAAGTTCTTAATAATGGGTGAAAATCAGATAAGATAGGGATGAGGAACATTCCATAGTTGGGAAGACAAAAGGCGTTCCGTAAGCTAAAATACTAAAACATTCTTCGGAGGTAGTTTAATTGAAGTAAAGGAGCTTGGGGGGCACAGGGAAAGGTGAAGATGGACTTATAAACCAGTATCATATTACCTTAGATTCTACGCAAGAGGTTTTATCCCTCTTCCGGTATAATGTGTTTATATGTTTTTCTCACAAGTTCCTATTCCCAATACTGCTATGATCCTATAAAATCATTATTCTTAAAGTATGAGCAGCTGAGCATCTAGAACAGAAACCCAGGAAGTTGGCTGGAAATGCAGATTCTGGGTCCTACTCCCCAACCTATGCCTCAGATTATCTAAGGGTGGTATCTTGGAAATGGAAGTTTGGGGACTGCTACTGTTATCCAGTGTCTACACTTTAGATAGCAGCCATATTAAAATTTTGCTAGGATTCCATTTCCTAATTTTAAAACAAGCACTAGAAATTCAATTCAGATGCTTCCCTTAAGAATAAAGATTAATTTTCTGTGTCCCCAGTGCCAAAAGTAGTGACTGAGTGAACAAGCACTTGTTGAATGAGTAAATGAATGCTAACCAGTGCATGGCGGCACACTGGTGTGCTATGAGAGGATCTTAGATGTGCTGTGAAAATTTTTAAAGATCATTAATAAATTATTTTCAATAGAAATTCAAAGCACAATAAATATATTCTTTTTTTTACTCTTTTTTTGATCAACATAATTTAAGTGTGGCACAGAAATTTAACTACAAGTTCAAGTGTGCCATGAGATAAATAAGGTTGGAAAACACTGGAATAAACAGATGATTTGTGAAAACTCTGAAGGACACCATGGTTTGCATAAGTTACAACTGCATTTTCATGCCGTAAGTAATGAGTAATGAAATTACTTATTTTCAGGAAGAATAAAATACACAATTACCTGGAACTTCTTACAAAAAAAAAAAAAAAAACTGACTTGAATTTGATCAATGTCCAATCAATAAAAACTTTCTACAATATTGAATCTTTCCACTATGTATGGGAAAACATTGTTTTGGTTGGAGAAAACTGTAGTTTGTGTTGGCTTTTGAAATTTGGGAATCTCTCTATAAACCATGGCATGTATTAGAAGGCCATTTTAACATTAGGTTTGAAGTTGGGGCTAAGTGTAGGACTATGGGAATTTATCCAGTCACTAATGTGACTGGTCAAAAAAAAAGCATAAAGTCATTGATGTTACCTCAGATTTTCTCAAATTATTATCTCAGGAATAACAAGTATTAGCGCAGGCAAAAATTCAAAGAATTCAGAATCTGCTAGAAAAATGGACAAGATGAATAAGAGTGTTTCTTCAAATTAGCAATGATGAATTACATGGAACAAGAGAGCACTCAAGTCACTCTATTGAAACAGAACATTTTAAGTGCTGACATTGGTCAGCTAGCACTATCAGTGCCCCCATTTAAGCACACGGCAGCATGGAGACCTATCAAGCTGCTGCCTTTACATAGTACCACAGACTGGGTAATTTATGAAGAAAAGAGATGATTTATTTGGCTGTGGAGGCTGAGAAGTCCATGTCCAAGGGGCCACATTTAGTTAAGGCTTTTCTGCTGCATCATAACAAGGTGAACGATACTGCAGGACAGAATAAGAGAGGAAGAAATCATACAAGACAGAAAGAAAGGGACCAGACTCCCAAGATAACCAACCAATTCCTAACAGCATTAATCCACTCATAAGGGACCTAATTACCTCCTTAAAAGTCCTAGGTACCATCCCCGTGGTAATTAAATTTCTGCATGAGTTTTAGAAGGGACCTTCAAACCAAAGCAGAACTAATGCAGAGAAATCTCTTGTCGTTTAGACTAGCGTAGATGTTTAGCACTGCAAAGGCAGAGAAAATCCAACTCAGATTGGATTTTTGATGCTTAAGCAAACATGAAAATGAAACCAAAAAACCCTCTCATTTCTGAAAATTATAATTTTTTCCTCTGGCTTTATGCAAAACATAATTTAGGTCTCAGAAAAACTACCACCATCCTGTCATGATGTGTTTTTCCACCGTGGCCCCACTCTCAGCCTCTACATAGTGCCAAGAAGGCTGCCAGCAGCTCCCAACCACCATCTTCCAAGGTTCAAGCCCAACAGAAAAAAGAACTCTTCCTTCCAGTAACTCCTCAATTCACTTCAATTAAAACAGTTTGCCTATGTTGAAATAATTACTGAAGCTAAAGTGGTATGAGATTATGCTGATGGGCTGGGCATGGGTCATGTGCATGCATCTAAACCAAGCCCTATAGTTATGAATATGTAGTCCTCTGATGGACCAAGCTTGTGTGTTCAACCTCTGGCATCACAGATAAACACTAGGACTGAAAGCCTGGATAAAAAAAGCCACTTCCCCAAAGGAAACTATGGGTTCCATGAACAGAGAAGGAGAAATGGACTCTGGGCAGGCAAAGACAGTAACTATACCAACGGCCCCTGAACAACATGTTTGAACTACACACGCCAAACACTGATGAAAAATACAATACTCTCAGGACTCAAAACTTGGTTGTACAGAGTGAGAAGCCAAAGACTGAAAATAAAAATTATTATGAGACACAAGACAAAAAGAAAATGGAATCCCATGTTCTATGTGGGCAACAGTGGCCTTTATTCCACCTCAGTGAAGGAGAGCTGAGTTTAAGAAAGAAGTCAGTATGTGGGTAATGGTGGATAGGGGTTTTAAAGGTTAGAAGGGTGGGAGGATTGGCTCATTCACCTTTCATAAGTGGGACATCTGTGGGGAAGGTTAGGGGATTGGCCCATCCACCTTTTCAGGGTAGGACATCCATCAGGAGGGTGGGAGTTGATCCTTTAACCAGGTTGGCTGTATTTGGATGGGGTTCCTACATTTGACTCTCTCATCCCAGTCTTTTTAGTCTATTATAAGGAGGCAGGATGATGGGCGTGGTATTTCTTTGACTGCTTTCTGCAGGGTGAGGGGCTGAACGGACTGGCTGTAAGAAAAAGGAAAATGGGGGGGAGAAGCAGGGGAAGGGAGCAATGTTTACATGAACACTCTTGGGTCTTCAGTTTGAACTGGTTGACATCCACACAGGGCAAGGATATGAGCAGTTGTTTTCTGGGTGATGGCCTGGTCAATAAATCGACCAGGAATAAATTCTTTGATAAGATGGAAGATTACTGGTCCGAAACTGAAAATGAGAAAAATCGTTATTAGTGGCCCTATCATAGACAATAACCAAGGAGGCCATGAATCAAATAAGGACCAGGAATTAGATGATGCAGGTTCTGTTTGTTTCTGTTTGATCCATTCATGGAGTTCTTGTACTTTGCTCATGATTATTCCTGACTGGGTAACAAAGAAGCAGCATTCTTCTCCCAATAAAATACATATGCCCCTTTTTTCTGTTGTAATTAAATCTAAGGTTCAATGATTTTGGAGTACCATTGCAGTTAAAGAATTAATTTGGGATTGTAGGGTGACTGAAGAGTCTGCTACTCCTCCCATATCTTTGTTAAATTCTAGGGAGAGTTGATGGTAAAAATGGGTTGATATATTAATATCTGCACTATCTGTGCCAATTCCAGTCACTGTCACTGTACCAAGGAGTACAGGGAGGATAATGTCTCTTCTTTTTCTGGAAATAGGGGGATGTGTCAGGGCCTGAGTTAGGGAGGAGTCATTCCCAAAGGAAACTTGGGAAAAAACTCAGGTGCAAAGACCAGAATAGTTAGTGTGTAGGCACCAAAAAATGGAGCAGCCACAAAGGAAGAATATTCCTGGAGGGGTACAGCAGGAAGCAGATAGGGAAAAGTTGAATTGAGAGAACAGAGATCAGGTTTTATAAAGCCTACAGACTTTCCTGTACCAGTGAAATGGAAGCAGGTTAAATTTAAGAAAGTCTCTAGTTACGGGGTTGAACAGAGCTGTGTTATTTTCTGCTGGAATGGAAGAGTTTTATGTGTCAGGTACTAGTATAAGGTTGAAAAGATTTTTGTATAAAGAAAAGCACATCCAGCATGCTGAGGGGGTGAGAAGAGAGGAAAAGTTCTGGGCAGCTGAGAAAGAGGTGTTTAAGAGCCAGGGAATCACGGGGTGTTGCTGTGTGTCTCAAAGGCCAGTGGGGTCTAATCTTTTATAGGGTGGTAAAGTTAGATTAAAGGAGAGATTTTTTATGATTTGTTTTGTTTTGTGCTTTTGTTCCATCTGATAATCTTACATGTGTGTGAGGTATGTCCACCAGACAGTAGCCCTGACTTACCTCTGGGGCATCTAGTATTTTTTATTTTACTGGTCCAATACTTCTTTCCTCCACAAGAACATTCAGAAGCTTTGGTAACATCATAATAGTGTGCTGGCTTGTAAGTGTAGCTAGCGAAAAGCGGGGTTTCAGGTAAGAATCAGGCATAATGGATATGAGAATAGGGGTTAGTAAGATATTTACAAATATACGAGGGTCAGGTAGAAAGCCTGTGCATTCAGTTGAGGTCAATGTGGAGGAGAGAAGGGTCAGAATTGACGGGAGGGGTAGCCAGAGGAAAAGAAGTAGGGACAGGAAAAACTAGGTTTCTTTAGGGGGGAAGTCCTGCAAAGTGCCTTATTACACCGATATTTAAAGGCTCTAAAGAAGTCATCCCAGTTTTGAACGTGTGAGAATAGTCAGGCATCTTGAGAACAGAAATGGAGAAAAGGGAAGAATTGGGGAGGAATGTTACACATTTATAGGAAAGTAGACTCTTCAGGGATCTTGGTGAGTTTTAAGGTGGTGGGGGATAGTACTTGCGATTTCCAGCAGGAGTCATCCAGTGTTGGAAGTTTTCCTATAGGACACAGCTTTATTTCTGGGATCAATGGATCCAGACTGGGGAGTCCACCGGGCCAATGGCTGTGGGGGTACTGTAAAGAACTGCGTCAGGACCTGTCCAGTGAGGAGATAGAGTCCTGCAGGGCAAGGGAGATTTGAAGAAGACTTACTCCCCTACCAACTGGTCTCTGATTTTCTCTGCTGAGGGTTGGGGTAGAAGCTGGTTTATTGTTTCTCTAAGTTCATCCCTTGTTTTCTGGAGGATGGGAAAACAGTTGCCTATAAAAGAGTCTGGAGAGGATCCTGGGCCCAGAATAATAGTTCTGCCATACATTATTTCAAAAGGGCTGTAAAAGAGGGCTTGCCAAGGGGTGGAGCGAATGCAGAGTAAAGTGATGGGGAGGAGTTTAATCCCATCTTGCTTCTAGTACTTTGGAGTACTAATTCAGTGAGGTTTTTTTTTTTTTTAAGAGACAGAATCTCACTTTATCGCCCTCAGTAGAGTGCTGTAGCGTCACAGTTTAGCCAGGGCCGGGTTCGAACCCACCACCCTCTGTACATGGGGCCGGTGCCCTACCCACTCAGCCACAGGCACTGCCCTAGTGAGATGTTGTTTAAGGATGTTGTTCATTTTTTCTACTTTTCATCATTATTGGGGCCTGTAAGCCACACGTAAGCACCACTGAACTCCTATGGCTTATGACATTTGAGAGGTGATCTGGTTAATGAAGCTGGGCCGTTGTCACTCTGAATGGAGTTGGGAAGGCCAAATCTAGAAATAATGTGGTGGAGGAGGATGAAGACAACTGCATGAGTGTTCTTGCCTATTGTGGGGAAGGCTTTGACCCACCCTGAGAAGGTATCAACCCAAACTAGAAGAAATTTATATTTTGATAGAGGAAGCATGTGGGTGAAGTCAATCTGCTAGTCTTGTCTAGGGGGTTGGCCCCGGGCCTGATGTGTGGGAAAAGGGGGTGTTTTTATGGCCCTCTGGGGTGAGACCTGGGCGCAAATTGTGCAAGACTCGGTTATCTGTTTTAAAAGGGAAAATATCATGGGTGAGAAAGAAGCAGACAAAGAAGAGTGTGAAGAGGTTTGAAGCCAATGTGAAGGCTATTGTGGAGGGAAGAGAGGGTATTTTGTGGTTGGGAGGAAGGGAGAATATATTTTCTCTGTTGAAGGAACCATCCTCCCCATGTAGGAAGATGCCAGTAATTGTCCTGTTACTCAGATGTATATACTGGACAGAATTTATTGAATAAGTACTGGTCTTCTGGGGTGGGGTGGAGGGTGTAAGGGCACTGAGCTGCCTGTCTGGCCTCTATGTCGGCCTTTGGTTGCCTTTGGAAATTGGATCTGTGTTGACCCTTACAGTCGATGATAGCTACTTCTTTGGGGAGTGTGGCTGCATTTAGGAGGTTTTAATGAGTGTGGCATTGAAAGTAGAGGATCCTTGAGTGGTAATGAATCCTCTTTCTTGCCATATAGCTGCATGGTGATGGATTATGTGGATAGTATACTTTGAATCTGGGTATATGTTGATGGAGAGGCCTCGTGTGGGTTGGAAGGCTTTAGTGAGGGCTAGGAGTTCTGCCTGTTGTGAGGAGGTGCTGGGAGGTAGGGTAATGGACACAATAGTGCGTGAAGAAGACACAATAGAAAAGCCTGCCTTGGCAATAGAACAAGCAGTGGTCTTAAAAGAACTGCTGTCGATAAACCAGGATCTTTGGGGTTAGGTAAGAGAGAGAGATGTGGACAGTGCCTGTGCTTCAGTGGGCAGGGCACTGATCCCATATACTGAGGGTGGGAGGTTCAAACCCAGCCCCGGCCAAACTGCAACAAAAAAATAGCTGGGCATTATGGCAGGCGCCTGTAGTCCCAGCTACTCGGGAGGCTGAGGCAAGAGAATCGCCTAAGCCCAAGAGTTGGAGGTTGCTGTGAGCTGTGTGACACCACGGCACTCTACCATGAGTGATAAAATGAAACTCAGTCTCTACAAAAAAAAAGAGAGAGAGAGAGAGATGTTAGTAAAACTGTGCAGTGTTACTGCAATTAAAGGCCACCCATCATGGGATGAGTTCTGGGAAGAGTGACGATCATGTGAAGAGAGCAGCTAATGCGGCTAAGTCCTTATGTGCCTGGCAGGGAGAAACTGAAGGTCTGGGTTTTCTATAAAGAGGATTAAAAGCTGGAGTATGAATGAGGTATGGAGATTAAAAATAAGTGTTGGTATTTTTAAAGGGATAGAATATCATAGGGGGCAAGTAGATATTTGGGGGCATGGCAGGCAAGTTTCTTGGCTTCCAGGAGAAGGAGGATGTGGCTGCCACCACTCAGAGGCAAGGAGGCCATCCTTGGGCTATGAACTCTGTTTTGAGAGGAATGGTATTGGGAGGGGATTATCATGAGGTTTCTGTGTCACAATTCCTACTCCATATCTTCGGTGCTCTGACAGTGAGAGGTAAAATGGACAGCAGGGATCAGGGAGATGAAGGGAGAGTGCTTAGGACAGAGAAGATTGTAGGGAACAGAAGGAACTTGACCAAAGTTGGTATGGGTCTAGAAGGTCGGTTGGGGAAGCCTTAGTGGAGGTGTGTAGAGGTTTAGCTGAAGCTGTGAAATTGGGAATCCATGCTCTAAAATATCCTAAAACTCCCCAAAAGGATAGGAGGTCATTTTGTATTTGGGAAGGGGCAAGGGACAGATAGCCTGAACCTGGTCAGGGGAAATGAGTTTTTCACATCCCTGTAAGAGAATGGATATTGGTACTGGATAGAGGCAGAGCTTAATTGGGCTTTGGAAGGGGATACTCTATACTAGCAGTTCTCAACCTGTGAGTCGTGACCCCTTTGGGGGTCAAATGACCCTTTCACAGGGGTCGCCTAAGTACATCAGAAAACACATATTTTCAATGGTCTTAGGAACCGAGACACCACTCCTCTATCTGTCTCCAGGCGGGTCCACCCACATGCAGATATACCCACATACAAGTACCTGGTGTGATGACATCACATGTATTAAAGGGTCACAGCATTAGGAAGGTTGAGAACCACTGCTCAATACCCGTTGGTAACAAGGAAAGTGAGTAAGTGAATGTTGTCTTGCCGGAGACAGTGGGGGAGAGGCTGCATAAAGTTTACTGCTGGAGATCGGCCTAAAGTGCCTGTCCAAAGTAATAAGGGTTATCTCTAAATCCTTGTGGGAGAAGTGTCCGGGTTAGCTGTTGGCTGGTGGAGAAATCAGGGTCTGTCCAGGTGAAGGCAAAGAGGGGTTGGGCAAGTTCATGGATGGGAATGGTAAAGAAGGTATCTTTGAGATCTAAAACTGTACCGTGGGAGGTGTTGGAAGGAATGGTAGCTAGGAGGATATAGTGATTAGGGACTACTGGGTGAACAGGCTGAACAGTTTCACTGATGACCTGTGAGTCTTGCACTAACCCATGTGAACCAACATTGTTTTTTTTTACATGAAGGATGGGAGTGTTATAGGGTGAGTTAGTAGGTATGAGAATACCAGCTGACTGGAGTTTGGGGATGAGTGCTACCTTAGGGATTGGGTATTATTTAAGGGAAGTGTATGAATGTTGGGGTTGGAGAGCAATGAGAATAGGAGCATGATGGGAGGCTATAGAAGGAAGGCAGGTGTCCCACCTGATAGGATCTACAGGGAGTCGGATTGAGAGAATGGAGGGGTTGTCGAGGAGGGTTTGAAGAGGAGCAGAATGGGTAGTGGGAGGGGGGGACCGGCAGGTATCATCAGGGTTGCTTGTAATTTTTTTTTTTTTTTTTGTAGAGACAGAGTCTCACTTTACTGCCCTTGGTACAGTGCCGTGGCGTCACACAGCTCATAGCAACCTCCAACTCCTGGGCTTAGGCGATTCTCTTGCCTCAGCCTCCCAAGTAGCTGGGAGTACAGGCCCCAGCCACAACGCCTGGCTATTTTTTTGTTTTGCAGTTCAGTTGAGGCTGGGTTTGAACCCGCCACCTTCAGCATATGGGGCCAGCACCCTACTCACTGAGCCATAGGCGCCGCCCAGAGTTGCTTGTAATTTTGAGAGGATATCTCTGCCTAGTAAGGGAATGCTACATGAAGGTATAAGAAATGAATGTGAGAAACAGTGTCCAGAGAGTGAACACCACAAAGTGGAGTAGCCTGAGGGTGTAACAAATTACCATCCATTCCCACCACAGGGATCTCTATTTGTTTTAGAGAATCATTATAAGATGGCAGTGTGGAAAAGGTTGCCCCATGTCTATTAGAAAAGAAATTGGCTTACCTTCCACTAGCAAAAATACCTAGAGCTCAGATTTGGTGATTGCCTAGGGGGCATTCTGATTCTCCGGGAATTGTCAGTCTTCTGCAGCTAGGCCTAGAAGGTCAGGAAACTGAGCTAGGTCCTGGGAGCGACTGCAAGCCAGATTCTCAGAAGGATCTGGGCAGTCAAACTTTCAATGAGGACCTCCACAGGTTGGGCACGGTTTGGAGGGAGGGTTTGGATTTGGGCACTGGTTTGCCCAATGGCCTGGCTTGCTGCACTTGAAACATGGTCCCAGGGGAGATTTTGTTCTTTCAGAGTGCCCTGATGAGTTTCAAGGAGTAACCGGGTTTTGTGTAATCGTGGAAGCCAATAACTGCAGTTCTGAGAGGTGCCACTGCTTAGAAGTATCTTCTCAGTTATTAAAAACCTTAAAAGCCAGGTCAATGAGATCTCGCTGGGAGGTTTGAGGCCTCTGGGGTGGAGAGGATTTTTGGAGTTTTGTTTGGATCAAGCACAGACTGAGAGATAAAATGCATGTTAATAATGAGTCTGCTGGGCGGCGCCTGTGGCTCAGTGAGTAGGGCGCCAGCTCCATACACCAAGGGTGGCAGGTTCAAACCCAGCCCTAGTCAACCTGCAACACAAAATAGCCAGACATTGTGGCGGGCACCTGTAATCAATCCCAGCTACTTGGGAAGCTGAGGCAAGAGAATCGCCCAAGCCCAGGAGTTGGAGAGGTTGCTGTGAGCTATGATGCCACAGCACTCTACTGAGGGCAATAAAGTGAGACTCTGTCTCTTAAAAAAACCCTCAATAATGAGTCTGCCCTCAGTGCTCTCTAGTGATAAGGTAGTGTATCAGTGGAGAGC
The DNA here is from genome assembly GCA_963574655.1 of Perodicticus potto. Classification (NCBI taxonomy): domain Eukaryota; kingdom Metazoa; phylum Chordata; class Mammalia; order Primates; family Lorisidae; genus Perodicticus; species Perodicticus potto. Next base: position 12,867 of record CAUYRH010093223.1, read on the forward strand.
TTCATTAAGATGGGCTAAAAACTGGGCAGGATTTTTACCCTGCTTTGGGGTTATTTCTTTTAATTTATCATAATTGACAGCCTTATGGGCCGCTTTTTTTAGTCCTTCTAAGAGACACTGGACCATGTGGTTCCAAGTGTGGACCCCGGGAGCGTCAGTTTGATAATTCCAATTGGGGTCCTGCTGGGAAATAGCTCTAGCACCTTCTGGCAGGGATTGGTCTATCCTATGTAGCTCTTCCTCATGAATCTGAGCTTGAGTCCAGACCTATTCTCTCTCCTCGGAAGTTAGTGTGAAGGTGAGGATGACATATAAATCATGCCAGGTTAGACCATATGATTGGGTTAGATATCTAAATTCTTGAGGTTATTTTGTGGGATCTATAGAACGAACCTAATCTCTGCCCTACATAGGATAGGTCTGAGAAAGAAAAAGGGATGTGAACCCTGACTCTGCCATCCGTTCCCACAACCTCCGACGGGGGTATAGAGGTTGTGGTGGTCGGGAAACGGGACATCTAAAGGTGGAGCCACACTTAGTATGGGGTGGGGAAACTGGGTCCATTATGTTTCTTTTCTCTCCCAGTTCTGCATCTTTTCTTTCTCAACCATGTGTAACGGAAGGCAGGTGGTGGGGTGGAAGGGATGGGGTGGAATTCTGCAGGTAGGAATGCTGTGGGTACTGTGGAGGGACAGAAGGGGGGTTGTCTGCGGGATCAAAAGAAGATAATGGAGATTCATATGGGAAAGCCAGTTTCACCTGCACAAGGAAAATCTGAGGTTCGCAGGGTGAACAGAGAGAAGGGATGTTTTGGAGAAGGAGAAAAACCTGGATGTAGGGAATTTCTGACCATTTGCCTTATCTCCAACAGTAATTATTGAGATCAGTGAGGACTGAGAGGTCAAATGTGCCATTTTCAGGCCAGTGCGAGCCATTGCCCAGTTTGTACAAAGGCCAAACAGTATTAAAGAAAAAGATAAGGTGTTTGGGCTTTAGGCCAGGATACAGCTTTAGAGGCTTGAGGTGAGTTAAAAGGCAGCTTAAAGGTGAAGAAGGGGGAAATCTGTGTCTGAGTGGTCCCCATATAGGAAAGCAGAAGTAAAAAAAATAAATGAAGTTAAAGTGAGAATGTAAAGAAAGGCCGTGGGTGACTAGGGCTGGGATCAGGAAGGTACTAGGCCTCCTCATGTGAAACCAGCCAGAAAAGGTAAGTCTGGGGTTAATCAGCCAGAAAAAGTGGCCCAGGCCCATAAGAGAATGGCCCCAAACACAAGGCACTGGATGGGGAGCCTGGCTTGCTGGGGTGAGTGCATAGGCGGCTGGGGCTGGGGGGATACTAGGCCTCCACCGGTGAAATCAGCTGGAGAAAGCAAAGAGGAAGATCTGAAGGCTGGGTCATGGAGAATAGGCCTCCATGTGTGACCTTGAACCAGCCAGAAAAGAAATGGAGGAGGAGGAAGAAGGAAATAGCTGAGGGCTGGGGTCAGGGAGAATAGGCCTCCATGTGTGAACCAGCTGGAAAAAAACTGGAGGAGGAGGAAGAAGGAAGTAGCTGAGCGCTGGGGTCAGGGAGATTAGGACTCCATGTGTGACCTTGAACCAGCCAGAAAAAAAATGGAGGAGAAAGAAGAAGGAAGCAAAAAGAGTCTTTAAGAGACCCAGAGATAGAAGGAGAGGGAAAGAGAAGTTAAAAAAAATTAAGAGAGTGGTTCTAGGCTCGGCACCTGTGGCTCAACCTAAGGCGCCAGCCACATACACCTGAGCTGGCAGGTTCAAATCCAGCCCAGGCCCGCCAAACAACAATGATGCAGCAACCAAAAAATGGCACTGTGGCGGGCACCTGTAGTCTCTGCTGCTTGGGAGGCAGAGGCAAGAGACTCGCTTGAGCCTAGGAATTGGAGGTTGCTGTGAGCTGTGATGCCACAGCACTCTACCCAGGGTGACAGCTTGAGGCTCTGTCTCAAAAAAAAAATGAGAGTGGTTCTAGACAATAAATAGATAAATTTTAGGCAGGGGTTGGAGGAGTCCCCTATTTCCCTTCATCTCACTGGAGCAAGAGTCTGTCTGGTTGGGTCCAACAGGGTGTCTCAGCCTCCAAGGGGGCTTTCTCCCTGTCCCGGGTTCTCAAAACCAAAATGAGAGGTCAAAGACCAAAAATAAAACTTATTCCAAGACATGAGATGAAAGGAAACCAGAATCCAGGTTCTGTGTGGGCAACAGCAGCCTTTATTCCACCCAGTTGAGGGATACTGAGTTGGAGAAAGAAGTCAGCTCGTGGGTAATGGTGGATGGGGGTTTTAAAGGTAGGAAGGGTGGGAGGATTGGCCCATTCACCTCTCTTAGGCGGGGCATCCGTGGGGATGTGTAGTGGGCTGACCCATCCACCTTTCCAGAGTAGGACATCTGTCAGGAGGGTGGGAGTTGATCCATTTAGGGGGGCTCTGCTCTATTTGGGCGGGGTTCCTACATTTGACTCTATCACAGAGGGCCAACTTTTCACATAGGAGAATTCGTCAGGGCAGATTGCAGGACTTGGGTATGAGCAAACTTTAGTTTATGTGGAGGCCTCAGAACCAATCCCCTACGTATACCAAGGGACAACTCTATACTAAAATGGTATTCAGGTGACAGCTTTGGTAGGCAAATTCAGCACCAACAATTACCTGACCATATTATCGTTGGCATTCATACATGAAGGATGAGCCTGGAGTATACAGCAGCCCCCTTCACCGGAAATTGCTTTGCATCATTCCCTGTTGTTTAAAATCCTGGAACAACTCAGAAGTGTAAACCTCTCAGCGGAGCTTATGAGATGTGTGAAGAAATGGCCTCGTCATTCTTCTCACTCCGCAGTCCTCATCTCCTACCTCTAGGCCTGCGCACACGCTGTCTTCTTCCTTCTATCAAAAGTCTGCAGTTTGTTCTGGCTCCTTCATACCTCTCACATGTCCCTCCACTGGGATAACCTCTCCGCATCAAGCATTCCGGTTTCCCCTTCAAAGAAGCCCAGGCTTCTGTCAGCCTCTGTCAAAGCTCCCATAGTACCCAGTAGTTCTCCTTTAACAACCTGATCCCATCCCAAACATTTCATTGTCTCTTGCTACAACTATATCATAAGCTCAATAAACGTGGGAATGTTACCTCCCTTTCCTTTTTTTCTAAAGAAAAATAAAGCTCCAGGGAAAAAGAATTAGGTGCACAGAAAATATGTTTAGGTTGGGATAGTCAGATAGAAAGATGAGAGTTCGAAAAAAGTAGTACAGGCTCGGCGCATGTGGCTCAACGGGCTAAGGCGCCAGCCACACACCTGAGCTGGCGGGTTCGAATCCAGCCTGAGCCCGACAAACAACAACGACGACGGCTGCAACCAAAAAATGGCCGGGCGTTGTGGCGGGCGCCTGTAGTTCCAGCTACATGGGAGGCAGAGGCAGGAGACTCGCTTGAGCCCAGGAATTGGAGGTTGCTGTGAGCTGTGATGCCGTTAGCACTCTATCCAGGGTGACAGTTTGAGGCTCTGTCTCAAAAAAAAAAAGTAGTAGTATAAAAATAGACATTAGGTTGTGGCTCAAGGAGTAGGGCCCCAGCCCCACATACCGTAGGTGGTGGGTTCAAACTCTGCCCTGGCCAAAAACTGCAAAAAAAAAAAAATACGCATTAGGCTCAGCACCTGTGGCTCAAGCGGCTAAGGCCCCAGCCACATACACCTGAGCTGGCGGGTTCAAATCCAGCCTGGGCCCGCCAAACAACAATGAAGGCTGCAACCAAAAAATAGCGGGACGTTGGGGCAGGTGCCTGTCGTCCCAGGTACTTGGGAGGCGGAGGCAGGAGAACAGGAGAATCGCTGGAGCCCAAGAGTTGGAGGTTGCTGTGAGCTGTGAGCCACAGCACTCTACTCAGGGCGACCTTGAGGCTCTGTCTCAAAAAAAAAAAAAATACACATTAAAGGGGCGGCCTAAGGAGCGCAGCTTCGGCGGCTGCCTCCTCGCTCCTCTGAGGCATATGGCCCGTCGCCTTGCAGTCGTTCCCACCATTCGGTCCCTGCGTCTCCTCTCCGAGCCGTGGCCAGTGAGGGCCTCCTCGGAACCCTGTGCTGGCGTCGCTGGGCCGGAACTTGGCGACTTCAAGCCTGGATCATCTCAAAAGTGGCTATAGAAGCAGATTTTGCTGACTTTCCAGGGCACCTGACATTAACCCAGAGCAAGGCCAGAACATACTGGAAATCTTACAAAACTGTTTTGAAGAAAAAAGTTTTGCCAATGACTTTAGTTCAGATTCTACAAAACCAGTGCTTTATTCAACACCTAAAATAGAAAAACATTTATATTCAGTGATCAAGCCAAAAGTTCGAGCCCAAGAAGTTTGTCAGAAAGATCTAGCAACTGATGGGGGTTCTGAAAACACACCTGGCTCTAAAAGAATGTCAGATAGAAAACCAAAGGACCCTCAAAGGGAACTTGATGAAGAGTTTTATTTATATATTGGCTCACTTTCTGCTCTTTCGGATGCAGAAACATCTGTATCGCAAAATGCTATTCCATCTCTTGCCCAAAATAAAGAGACTTATACCTTTGAAAATTCAATAAATATACTGTCTTCAAGTGAAGAGATTTCTCTTAAAACCAAAAAAAGGTTAAACTTTGAAGATAAGTAGAGAGTAAAGTAGAACAGTATGACGTATCAGAAAGACAACAAGAGAGGAAACCAGCAGAAACATCTCAAAAAAGAATACGAGATCTCGAACATGAAATTCAAGCACAGGCTAAAAAGAAGTTTTCAACATGGTTTTTAGAAACTGTAAACAGAAAAAGTGAATCCAGTGTCATTGTTAGGCATTTGGCAACTGCTGCACCTCATTTGTCACCTCCAAATGATATTAAGTTGAAAGAGGATGAATTTGTAATTGATGAATCGGATAGAAGTTTTGCCATTCAATCTTGGATTATAATACCAAGAAAAGCTGGGCCTGTGAAACAAGGCACAGTATCCTCTACTGAGAGCACCGCAATCCTTCAAGGTAAAGAGTCAAGAGAAAAACATCCCCATGTATCACCTAAGACTTTGGCAAGCGACAAAGCTTCCTGTAAAGCTCAACCAGTAGAGAAATCTCAGTCCTCTGGTTGAGAAAGACTGGGTACAAGTTGTATGGAAAATGATTCTAGATCTACAAAACGTAAAATATACTCTCAAGATAAAAATCGTCTGAAAGCAAAAAAGCTGTAAAACAGAAACAGACAAGAAAACTTAAGGTCAATGTAGTTGAAGAACGGCTTGATATGGAACAACTTAATGATGAAAATTTAAATATGCCACATATTGCTCAAAACAAGTTTCAGAGAAATTCACATAAAAGTATGGAAGAGTGTGAAAAGATGAGAAATGATCGTACTTCCAAAAAACAGATGCCACCTGTGGAAAGCACAAAAAGTAGCAGCAGAAAAAGTAAGGAAGAATCCAAAAAGAAGCATTTTTCCACTGAGTCCAAGAACAAAGTTGTACCTGAAGAAGTGACTTCAACTGTCACAAGAAGTCAAAGAATTTCCAGGTGTCCATCTGATTGTTGGGTGGTGAAGTCAGAGCAGCGTCCTGTCAATAACAATTCTTCAATAAGAAATGAATTCTCGGTTTTCTGCTCATTTTGATCTGGTGGAGTTATTACCATGAGCAAAGCTCACCCTCCCGAACTGAAAATATTTATGGACAAGAAGTTATCGTTGAAATTAAATGGTGGCAGACATGTCCAAGGAATATTGCGGGGGTTTGATCCCTTTATGAATCTTGTGATAGATGAATGTGTGGAGATGGCAACTAGTGGGCAA
>CAUYRH010093224.1:0-11053 GCA_963574655.1 Perodicticus potto
TGAGCTGTGATGCCTCGGCACTCTACCCAGGGTGACAGCTTGAGGCTCTATCTCAAAAAAAAAAAAGATTTCAGATGCAAGTTTTCCCCAGAGTGAACTTAAAGCATTTCTATCTGTTGCTGGAACCAACACTCTAAAAAAATAAAGATATTCTGCTGCTCCTGAGTAATTCCCACATTCATACTGGAACTTTGCATACCTATAGAGTGTATCTAAATACTCCTGCCTAAAACCATGCTTGTCTGCCAGGTAGTCAAACAGCATCCAACCATCCCTGGTTGACTGCATTTGCCTTGTAGTTTCTGACTTCAAACATCTTCACAATTGGTTCAGTTTCTGCCTGAAGCTGTTTCAGTTGTGCAACAACCGTCGTTCTTTTTTCTCTCAAAGCATGGGGAATATCATCAGAATAAAGATTTTTATATACATCCATAGCAAAGTCTACCATGTTGGTATCACTCAGAAGATCCAATTTCCCTTGTAATAATTCTTTTTCATTATAAATCTCCTTTACAGAGAGAAACTCGAGGAGCGGAAAGACCAGATGCCGATCCAAAAAATGCGTGATGCAAGTAGTCAAGTCGTACTCTGCCATCTTGCCAAAGAAAAGGGGTGTATAATCCTTTTAATATGCCTGAGCAAGAGCAAGACCTTGCCTCTACTAGCCAGGTGTGGAGCCACACACCTGTAGTCCCAGCTGCTCAGGAGGCTGAGGCAAGAGGATCGCTTGAGCCCAAAAGACTGAGGTTGCTGTGAACTATAATGCCATAGCACTCTAGCCTGGGCAACAAAGTGATACTCTGTCTCAAAAACAAAACAAAAAACTCTCAGCACCAAAAGAAACCTAGAGGCCTATACTCAAAAAAAAAAAAAAAAAAAAGTGGTTAGAACTAACGGGCATCAAGGGTACAGGTGAAACTTACTAAATGTAGAATATAAATGTTTGAATACAATAACTAAGAATATGCCACGAGGGCTATGCTAACCAGGTTGATGAAAATATTTCAAATTGTATATAATACCAGCACATTGTACCCCATGATTGCATTAATGTACACAGCTATAATTCAATAAACAAAAAAAAAAGAAAGAAAGAAAGAAAAAAAAAGAAAGAGGACAGAGTCATTCACTCACCAACAGCTTCCTGGTTAGGAAAATGATCACACCCCCACTGGACACTGGCTGCAGCCCCAAGGCCTCCACTAATGCCAGAGTCTCTGCCTTCCCAGGAGTAAGGTCCAAATTCTTCCTGCTTCTGCATTCCTCATCCCACATTCCAAGTCTTAATTGCATACATGTGATTGGCCAAGCTTAGGGACTGCTAAGTCCTTTGGTACTTCTGCTCTTTGCAGTGTAATTAGGTCCTGATTTTCACTCAGTTATTAATATCTATAGCTTTGGATTCCCAAATTCCTCTCCCATAGGAAAGAATTTCCAATGTTAAAGATGAAGAAAGATAGCTATAAATACCCGCCACAAGCAACAGAAGTGAGACTAAATCAATGCCAGAATAGCAAATCATGGAAATTGTCTGAGGCTACCAGAGCCTGGAGAGGTTTTCTGATAAAGGCCTTATCTATTTCTTGACTCTCTCCTTTGGGACATGGCTAACACCAAGTCTGAGTTATTTCAAGCCCACATAGTGAATACTTTTTGGTGATTAAAACAAATTAGCTATCAGGGCATGAAAAGACAAAACAAGAACCTTGCTAAGCCAAAGAAGTCAATCTGGAAAGACTACATGCTGTATGATTCCAGCTAAGTATATATAAGGTTCTGGAGAGTGCAAAATGGAGAGAATAAAAAAAAAGCGCTTGCCAGAAGTTTGTGGGGAGAGAGTGATGAGAAGACAGATTGTGAGGTTTTCAGGGCAGTGAAACTAACCTGTATGATACTGTCATGGGGGATACTGTACATTAAGTATTTTTCAAAACCCATAAAATTGTACAATACAAAGAGAGAATCCTAATGTAAACTATGGACTTCAGTTAATAATACCGCATCAATACTTTTTGGTCAACTTTAACAAACATACCACACTAATGCAAGATGTCAACCCCAGAAGAATCTGGGGTGGGAAGTAAGGGGGAATAAGAGAATTCTGTACTTTATGATCAGTTTTTCTGTAAACCTAAAAGTGCTCTAAAAAATAATATCTTACATTAACAAATGTAAGGACATACTACATTCATGGCTAGGAAGAATAAACATTGTTAAAATGTGTATACTACCCAAAGTGATCTACAGATTTAATGCAATCTCCATTAAAACACTATTCATATTTTGAAGAACATGAAAAAATAGTTCTTCATTTCATATGGAACCAGAGAAAGTCCTGAATAGTCATGCAATTCTAAGAAATAAAAACAAATCTGGAGGCATCCTGTTACCAGACTTTGGGTCATACTACAAGTCTACAGTAATCAAAACAGCATGATATTGGCACAAAAATATAGACTTAGACCTATGGAACAGAATAGAGAACCTAGAGATGAAACCAGGCTCATGACCCAATGCTCTCATATCATCATCTGATCTTTGATAAGCCAAATAAAAGTATACATTGGAGAAAAGAATCCTTATTTAGTAAATGGTGCTGGGAGAACTGGGTAGCCACATGTAAAAGACTAAAACTGGAACCTGCACCTCTCACCACTTACAAAAATACTGGATAAAATATTTAAATCTAAGACATGAAACAATAAAAACTACAGAAGAAAGTGTGGGAAATACTGCTGACGATTGCCCAGGCAATTGCAGCAACACTAAACATAAATAAATGGGACCTGATGAAACTAAAAAATTCTGCACAGCTAAGGACACAATAAACAAAGCAAATAGACAACCTTCAGAATGGGAGAAGGTATTCACATGTTATGAATTGGACAAAGGGCTAATAACCAGAATCTACAAAGAACTCAAACAAATCAACAAGAAAAGAGCAAGCAACCTCATTAATCACTCGGCAAGAGACTTGAACAGAACCTTTTCTGAAGAACACAGATGAATGGCCAACAAACATATGAAAAAAAAATGTTCATCATTCTTAACCATCAGAAAAATGCAAATCAAAACCACTTTGAAATATCACCTAACCCCAGTGAGAATAGGCCACATCACAAAGTCCAAAAACTGCAGATGCTGGTGTGAGTGTGGAGAGAAGGCAACACTAATACACTGTTGGTGGGATTGCAAACTAATACAGCCTGTTTGAAAAGAAGTATGGAGAATCCTCAAAGAACTCAAAATAGACCTTCCAGTTGATCCCACAATCCCATTACTAAGTATTCACCTAGAGGAAAAAAAAAATCATTTTATCATAAGGACCTTAGCACTCAAATGTTTATAGAAGCATCTCAATTCACAATCACAAAAGTGTTGAAACAACTCAAGTGCCCATAAACCCATGAATGGATTAATAAATTGTGGTATATGTATACCATGGAATACTATTCAGCCATAAAAAAGATGGAGACTTTACATCTTTTGTATTTAGCTGGATGGAGTTGAAGAACATTCTTCTTATTAAAGTGTCTCAGGAATGGAAAAGCAAGCATCCCACGTACTCAATACTAATTTGAAACTAGTAGATTAACAACTACAGGAGTGCAGGAGACAAAAACATAAGTAAATTCAAGGAGGGGGGAAGAGGAAAGAGGAGGAGGTTTGGTAAGCGCCCACCTAATGGGTATAATGTAGGGGTATATGGTATACTTCCTGGGTGAAGGACTCAACTACAACTGGGACTTCACCTTAAAAACGAAAATAATGTAATTTAATCATGTGTGCCCTCGCATTAATCTGAAATAGAAAACACGGTGTCTTCATGTTTTTAAAAATGACAGCAGGTATGGACTACATGGATTATGATTCAGAGACTACATCATCTACGTTCAAATGATTTACCCACGAGCCATTGCTGTTATCTAAAAACCACCTTTTCACCTAGTAATGATACCCAGAGCTCTGACACAGCAAGTCTCAGATACTGAAACCCGGGGTTCTCCGTGGCACAAGGATGCCTTTCCTACCAAGTCTTACTGATCTGGCAGCCTTCTATGCCTCCAATCCCCCGCCAGAGGGGACTTGGACAATGTGGCAAGTTTAAGCGAAATGCGCTTTAGAACCATCTAAGTAGAGTCTGCCCTCAAATGCGTCCGGGGGATCAGCTAGGGCCTGTTGGGTAGGAGGAGGCAGGAGGAAGAGTGGAGGTATGTATTGCTCCTTCAAACAAAATTACCCACCTGTTCTCCTCTGGCCTACACCGCAGTGCCGTGGAGTGTAGTGCACAGGTCCCGAGCTACCCGGGTGAACGGCGCCAAGGTGGCTCAGGTAGCTGTCTTCTCTCCCCTAGGTCGTGGCCTCTACTTCTTGCCTATGTTACTCCCTTAGGAAGGGAAACAGAAAATGAGGGAGTTACCAGAAAAAAAAAAAAAAAAAAACCTGTGTAGCTGGAAGAAAAGTGGTAGGGGGCACCCGGATTTGAACCGGGGACCTCTTGATCTGCAGTCAAATGCTCTACCCCTGAGCTATACCCCCACTTTCCTTAAACTTCTCGATATCCCTACTTCATTGTTGTAGAACAGCGTGCTGCAACGGTCTTCCACGTAGAACTTGCACCGCAGTCCTCTGACCCAGCAACCAACCCTTTGTTTCCCACAAGTCGGCTCACCTCTTGGTGGATGATTTCTCTACATAGACTATTATTTCGGCTGTTATTTTTACCTTCGGTGAGAAATCAGTTATCACTTACCCACCTGTTTTTGGTCCTGCGAGATTATCCCTTGTTAAAAATTGCTTTATTTTTAATCGGGAAAATATTCTTAGTTTTAAAAGTTGTATATTTATGAACAATTATTTACATAAACAAAACAAAGTAAAATAAAATAGTTCTCACAGACCTGTACTTTATCAGGGAATTTCTTTTTCCTCAAAAGTAAAAAATTCTAACCACATCTCAAATTTCCACAGTCTCAAGTCTACTACGTGCACTGTTAAATGTATAGGTTTTATAAAACATAAATATTCTTGGATTAAATCAAAGATGATCATAATTACTAAGGAGTGTTCAAAATACACATTTGCTCATTGTTCTTAAATTATGCAATTTCTTCCTTTACTGTGTGTGTGCTACTAAAAAAAAAATAAGTTGTAGCCGAAAAGTATAGTTTAAAGTATTAAGCCTTGGCTCACATATCCTTTTGGTTGTATAGGCCCTTGAACCGTGCCATTTCAAAACTTTAAAAATTCATTATGCTCTGCCTAGATGAGAAATTGAATAATAAAGTTGTCCTTGTTGACATCTCATTATAGAATATCTTTTTCAGTGTGCCAAAAAAAAAAATAAATAAATAACTTCCAACTTTGAATTCTGAACCCAGGTAAACTAATATTCAAGCGTCAGGGGAAATTAAAGACGTTTTTAGACGTACAAAACCAAAGGACATTTATTAGATCAGAACCCGGCTAAATGAACAACTGAGAGAGAGAAGGGACAGGCACCCTCCAGGGACAGTCTGTATCTTTTCTTCTCTTCCTGGCTAGAAGCTCACACTTGGTTGGTACCATCCTTGGACACCTAAAGGCATCTCAACCCAACTCCTCACAGTGTTGCCACCCTAGCAAATGGCACCATTTCTCCCAGTGACGTGGGCCAAAAACCTGCCAGCCATTGTCCACCCACATCCTCGACATCCAAATCCAGCAGCAGATTCTGCTGCTTTCAGGCTGCTCCTGCCCTCCTGCTGATATGTTTGTAGGCAATAAAAACAAATGAGCTGATTATTCAATATAAGATTATAGAAAAATAACAACAAACTCTACAAATATTAGGAAGGAAATAAAGATGATAAAAGGAAAAAAATAATAAAATAGAAAGCAAGAAAACAAAGAAGAACAAACCAAAGAGTTAGTTCCTTGAAACAACTCATAAATCAGACAAAGCTCTGGCAAAACTGATCAAGAGAAAAGTTAGAACACACAAATAGACAAGAATAGGAAAAAAATGGTATATAAATACTATAAAGATCAAAAAAATGTATAAACAAGTTTATAGCAGTAATGGGGAAATCTATATAAATAATTATGAAATACGTTGTGCAACATGTACTTAGATGAAATGTATATCTTTTAAATAAATTGAATAAGTGATGGAAAAATTTCATTCAAAAAATGAACAAAACCAATATGATTGCTACAAAACCTTGAAGAAACAGTTCATTATTGTCTCATTCAGAAAATAGGAAAAAGAAACTACCCAATTTAAGTCATAAAGCTAGTATAACATCATCTCCCAAATCAGACAAAGACGATACAAGAAAAGAAAATACAGATGCATGTCACTTACAAAAATAAATGCAAAATATCTGAAGTACATATTAACAAATTTAAATCTAACAATGTTTTTAACCTAACTTATTGCTGGCAGAGCCCACCAGGCTCGAGTTGCCTGCTCATGTCCCAGGACCTCCGCCTGGGGCCACCAGCCCAGCTGCAGGAGCTGCAGGGCCACTCTGGGGCAGAGCTTCTCACCATGGAGAAGCGAGGGTGGGGGAAGAGCCCACCCTCTATTCAGGCCAAGCTGCAGAAGCACCCGGACCTGGCCAAGACCATTCTGTGGAGAAAAGGCATGCTGGGGGCCTCTCTGAACCACCCCAACTCTTCAGGGAAAGGTCAGTGAAGTTTAACAAGGGCTCTACTTCTCTTAGCCAGATTCCAGATGAAAACCTGGTGTCCCTCCACTCTGATAGTGATGGGGAACTGGAATCCAGATACTCCTCTGGGTATTCCTCTGCAGAGCAGGTGAACCAGGACCTGAGTTGGCAGCTGCTCCAGGATGGGTATCACCTGGATGAGATTCCGGATGATGAGGACTTAGACTCATTCCACCTAAGCTCATGGCCTCTTTAGTGTGCTCTTGGTGCTGGTGCCGCCTTGGGGACTCTTCCCCCTGTACCCTCCAGTAGACATAACCCTCCAAGACGGGCTCTGCTCACCCTGGTGGCCCTTCATAGCTCACAGAATGCAGTGGAAACTGCTGTCAGCCCAGAGTCCCTGGAGGCATTGGCCCTCTGGGAAGTCAGCGGCAAGCAGCTAGCCCTTACCTGGTGCTCCTCAGGCCAGAGGTCCCCATCTGGGCTATGGGGCAAGAGGTGGAATTCTGCAGTTTTCCTCTGCTGTTGGAGCAGAGTTCAGAGAAGCCACTTTAATGAGGGCAGGAACAAAGGAATTTTGGTTTTCATGGTGAGTGACAAAAGTGGTTAAGGGAGACACTTGCAGCCTCATTGACTGGTGTTTGTCATGGTGCTTTATGAGGGGAAAAAAGAGAACTTTTGTTCCCAGTATGTGCAGGATAGTGTTGTATGGAGGCATAAAATAGCACTTTATGGCTTGTAGCTGGGGATCTGAAAAAGAATGTAACTCTTTTAGGCCAGTTCAGGAAATTCCATATGCTCTCCTTCTCTTCCTAGCAATAAGATGTGTTACAGGTTTGGCCTTTAAGAGTAAAGTGGGTCCTTTTGTCCATCTTCAGGATGTGCCTGGCAAGATTATAGCAGGTTGCTTAATGACTCTACGGGATCATGGCTTCCAGAATCCCTGGACCTGGGGCATCCCCAACTGGTCCAACCGCCTAGATGGGTTAGTGACTCCGGTCAGCCCCTCCCTAGTTAGAGAAAAACTGTTCCAACATGTACATAATTATTTATTTGTATTTTCTTGGTCTTGACTAGTCTCTTCAACACAGTTTTTACCTAAAGATTGGCTTAAAGGTCCTGGGCCTGGCCCCGGAATCCTGCAGTTTTTCTTATTACCAGCAGGGGGAGGTGCAGGGAATAATCTGGTGCCTTCTGATTTAGCTTTTTAAACTTTAGGAGCTGTAGCAATGGATCAGAGTAGATATACTGGTGGGGGTATGTGAGCTTTGACCCAGGGAGGGAGGAGAGACCTAAGCCAGCTCCTAGGCCCCTGCCTGAGATCAGTCTGCCAGTGCAGCCCCTCACTCCTACAGGGGCTATTCTATTGTCAGATTGTCCTGGTCACAGCGTGGTCTGAGTATAACATAGCCTCTTGGCACTCCAGGATGAACACAGAAGAAACAGGCATAATTTCCCCTGTGACCATCCCACCCCCACCCTCTGGATAGCATCTCTTACTACACAGGCCTTCGCAGAATTTTTTAGAAGTTCCTTTTTTTCCTTGCCTCATCCACGACTATGGTGAGGTTTGAGTGGGCATCCACACGGTTCTCAACCTAAGGGACCCAGTAGTCAAGACTGGGGTATAGGCCCTATATAAGAAAATGTCTAGTCTGTTGCTTCAGTCAACATCCTGGGACCTCTAGAGGCATATGAGGGATGATGTGACCTTCTTTTGCTCTACTGTAGGAAGTGATTAGAAGCCTGAGAAAGATAGCCCTACTAGTATTATCTTTATGTTCTTCCCATATTGTGGAAGGTTGAGAGGAATATATAGTATCTAGGGGATGTTTTGCTCTATTAGCAAGCAGCATCACAGGAAGGAGGTGGAAAAGAGCGAGAGACACACCAGTTTGTGGTCTGGGGAGCAGGGAAGCCGATGTTAATCGGTTCTGGAATGAGACTCTGTAACTCTCTCCAGGTGCTCAACATTTGGAGCACTTTGTGCAAATGCCTATAGAGAATAAGACAATCTCCACTCTGAATCCCTGCCCCATCCTCAAGGACTGTGTCCAGGCCTTTTTGGTTTCTGTAAAAGTGAAGTACACGTGTGGAAATGGATCAGAATAGGAGGAGAGTGTAAAGAAGACAGTGGTGGGAAACCCAGCGGGGGCTGAAAAGTGGCTATGGAAGCCAAGTGTGGAGCTGCATTTCTGTACGGTAGTTGGTTAGGGCAGAGTAGCTTGGGCATTTTGGCAGCTGGTAGTGTTGAGGGTGGCAGGACCCTAAAACCAAGGCCCTCTGGGTGGATGCTACAATAATCAACACCAGGATTTGGCTGCACTTGTCCCTGGGAAGGATGTTTCAGAGCTGGTTGACCCCATGAGGAGGGCATTACCTTGCAGAAAAAGCTGCAGGGGGCCAGGCTCATGGTTCACACCTATAATCTCAACCCTTTGGGTGGCCAGGAGTTTGAGACTAGCCTAGACAACATAGCAAGATTCTGTCTACAGAAAACTTTTCAAAAATCAGCTAGGCTTGGGAGGCTGGGACAGGAAGCTAGTTTGAATTCAGGAATTGGAAGCTGCAGTGAGCTATGATTGCACCAGTATACTTTAGCCTGGGCAACAGAGTGAGACCCTCTCTCACACACAGAAAAAGAAGCCTCAGGAATCTGCAGGGACAGTGTGCAGTGAATTAGGGTAGAAATGGTCAGATGTTTGGGGCCAAATGACACATATCAAAATACCACCTATAAAAGCACCAAGGTGCTCAGAGCCAAGCTGCCTTATTTCAGAGTGCTGGGTGTTCTACAGGTGACAACTCCCTGTGGAGAGGGGCGTGTCCAGGCTTACCTGGTAGATAGGAGTGGTACCATATGGTGTTTACATACTACTGTATAGAATCTTGGCCTGCACTTCTCAGTTCTCATATTTCTAAGAATAAATAGTTGTGCTAGTCAAAAAAATAAATAACTTATTGCCAAGGAAGGTTTATTTAGGAAGATAAGGATGGTTCCTCACTAGAAAACTGATTAAGGTAATTCACCACATTACTATATTATAGGAGAGTAATTACAGTAGAACCTCTGTGAGTTGACCACCCAAGGGGCTGTAACAAACTGGTTGATATACAGAGGTGGCCACTCTACTGATATTTACATGGGGTGCATGTCTGATCTATGAAAATTAGGTCAACTTAAGGAGATGGTCAATGTAGAGATTTGGTCAACTATGGAGGTTCTACTGTATATGTCAATTAGATGAGGATAAAATTTGATAAAATGCAATGTATATTCATGACTTTTTTAAATTAACAGCAAATTAGGAATAGAAATAAATTTCTTTAACTTGATAAATCTACCATGAACCTATAGCAAATATGTAAGAAACAGTTCTATTAAGTTCAGAAACAAGGATACCCAGTATCACCCTTAGTATTCAGCATTGTACTGGACATCATCACCTGTACAACAAAAAAAAAAAAAAAGAAAGAAAGAGAATACAGATATAAAAAGGCCAACTTCCCTTTTTTGCAGATTTTACAATTGTCAATACTTAAAGTTGAAAAGAAATTATTAGAACTAACAAGATGGTTCAGCAAGATTGCTGAATGCAAACTCAACCTACAACAACGAATACCATTCCTCACACATCAGCAGTAATCAACTAGATAATGAATTAGGGTAAAAATTCTATAGAAAACAAAAACCCTAGGTAACTAGAAATAAAGTAATGTATGTGTAGGTTCTTTTTCTGACAAAATGATAAAATATTACTGAAGTCTATAAAGGAAAGCTGAATTAAAGGATGCAATACCATATTTATGGATGAGGAACTCAATATGATAAGGATGTTCATCCTTTTCAATTTAATAATTTTGCTCAATGTAACGTCAGCAAAAGTTAAAAATGAGTTTAGTATAACTTGGGTTTAAAATGAGTTTAGTATAACTTTAGTATAAAATAAAGAACAGCAGAGTTTTGAGACTAGCCATGACATGACAATTTCAGAGAGGTATAAAATAAGAAGGCAGGACTTGTTCCACCAGACTTAAAAGTGGAACTAATTAAACAGTGAAGCCCGGCAGATAAACAAATGGAACAGAAAATGCATCCATGTGTATATAAGAACTTGTTTTTTTTCTTTTTTTCAGAGACATGGTCTTGCTCTGTCACCCCAGGCTGGAGTGAACTAGTGAGATCATAGCTCACTGCAGCCTTGAACTTCTGGGCTTGAGGGAACATCCTGCCTCTGAGTGACTGGAAGTACAGGTGGTCACCACAGGTCACTGCTGGCCACTGCACCTGGCCAGAACTTGGCACTTGAAAAGACTTCCTTTTATGTCCTGATTTTCTTGGGACAGTCTCAGTTTATGCTTCTTGTCCCAGCATAAATATGGGTAGCATCCCCTTTCTC
>CAUYRH010093225.1:0-12071 GCA_963574655.1 Perodicticus potto
TATTTGCAGGATATGTCTCTGACAAAGGTTTGATAACCAGAATCCACAGAGAACTCAAACTTATTAATAAGAAAAGAACAAGTAATCCCATTTCATTGTGGGCAAGGGACTTGAACAGAAGCTTCTCTGAAGAAGATAGGCGCATGGCTTACAAACATGTGAAAAAAGTACTCATCATCTTTAATCATCAGAGAAATGCAAATCAAAAGCACTTTGAGATATCATCTAACTCTTGTAAGAGTGGCTCACATAACAAAATCCCAAAACTACAGATTTTGGCGTGGATGTGGAGAAAAGGGAACACTTCTGCACTGCTGGTGGGAGTGCAAGCTAATACGTCCCCTTTGGAAAGAAGTATGGATAATATTCATGGATCTAAAAGTAGACCTGCCGTTTGATCCTGCAATTCCTCTACTACGTGTATGTGCAAAAGACCAAAAACCACTTTATAACAAAGATATTTGCACCAGATTGTTCATTGCGGCTTAATTCATAATAGCCAAGTCATGGAAGAAATCCAAGTGCCCATCAACCCATGAATGGATTAACAAATTGTGGTATATGTATACCATGGAATATTATGTAGCCTTTAAAAAAAGGTGGACACTTTACCTCTTTTACGTTTACATGGATGGAGCTGGAACACATCCTACTCAGTAAAGTATCTCAAAAATGGAAGAAAAATATCCAATGTACTCAGTACTATTATGAAACCAATTTACAATCACTCACACTTTCATATGAAGAATAGATCACAACTATGGCCCAAGATGAAGGAGGGTGGGGGGCATGGGAGAGGAGGGGGGAGGCCAGATTGAGGGAGAGTGAATGGTGGGATCACACCTATTGTGCATAATGAAAGGGTACATGTTGGCTCTATTAATACACAGTATAAATGTCCTAACACAATAACTAAGTAAATGAGATGAGGTATATATTAATCAGAGTGATGTAAGCATTCCCAATTCTGTATGAAATCAGCACATTGTACCTCATAAATGCATTAATGTATACATGATCTATGTGTTTACAATTTAATAAAAAATTTAAAAAACAATTAAAAAATAAACATACAGAGCTAAATGTGTACCTTGTAAGAACTACCACCTGTTCAGCTTCTGAGCTCTGTAAGTCCTGACTTACCAAGAAGAAACAACCCCCAGCAAAACCTAAAAGTGAACCCATTTCCAAAATGAATTTTTACTGGGTGGCATCTGTGGCATGAGTAGGGCACTGGCCCCATACACTGAGAGTGGTGGGTTTGAACCCGACCCCGGCCAAATTACAACAAAAAATAGCCAGATGTTGTGGTAGGCACCTGTAGTCCCAGCTACTAAGGAGACTGAGGCAAGAGAATCACCTAAGCCCAAGAGCTGGAGGTTGCTGTGAGCTGTGACACCACAGCACTCTACCGAGGGAGACAGACTGAGACTCTGTCTCTTAAAAACAAAATGCATTTTTACACGTTGTAAGTCTACGTTACCCAGGCTCTCTTGGCACTCTGGTAAGTGTTTAAGGTAACATCGCCAAACCTGACTTTTAGCTGCATGCATCCTTGGGATCCGGGCTGAGGGGCCTCATGGGGGACTCCCCAGCTCCCAGAGACTAAGCTGGATGGAGGGACTCACTCTGCGGACATGTCCTATCCAGACTCACCTCCATGAAGTGATTACTCAGGGCTGGACCTGAGTCGTTCCTGAAGGTCTGGCTGGCATGGAAGAGCTTCTTGTTGCCATGCTGGTCCCAGTGCTCCCCGTAGCTCACCTCTAGCTGTGAGCGCAGGTGGCCCCAGCCCTCCTCATGCTGGAGCCGGACCTGGGGACACACCCAAGCAGAGGCCCTGCCTACCCAGTCCCTGGGCTCCCTCCCGTCACCACCCCTGGGATAGCAGTTTCCTTTTATCAGGGGAGATGGTTCTACAGGAAATATTGGGATTTTTCGGCATTGATTTTGACTTTGTAAAGCACAGTAGAACCTCCCTACATTGACCACCTCCCTACACTGACCGCCTCCTTCAGTTGACTTAATTTTCATAGAACAGGCTTGTAGCACTAGTCCCTCATGTTGTCCACCTCTGAACGTCAAACAATTTGTTACAGTCCCTTGGGTGGTCAACTTACATTGGTTCTACTGTCCTGCATTAGGCTATGATTCATTTTGATGACTAAGGTTTTGGCACCCCCTTAAATTTTGCGCCCAAGGTGAATAACTTACTTGGCTCACCCTGATGGGAGTCGGAAGAGCCAGCAACCATGCTGGGCACCCTGGTCTAATCCATACAACCCCCAAGGCCCAGTCCCTACTGTCATATCATGCCCTCTGGCCCCAACTCCCTGGACAGAACCTACACAGGTCAGGGTTTCAACTGACAAGTTCATGGGATTCTGCAGCCTTCTCTGACCTCTGAGCCATGGGTCAAAGCAACACAGGGTCATTCACTGAACACATTTTCCTGAGTACTAAGCATGAACCAGGCACAGTGCTGGGCATCAGGTACCCAGGCCTGAATGAGCCAGAAGACACAGACCTTACCCTCACGGGGGTGATGGGCCACTGGGACAGGCAAACCTTAAACAAGTAAATTAACAAAGTAGCAGCTACTTCTGCCTGGCTGCTCTGGCAGACTGCCAGTTCCTTAACTGCTTTCTCCCTCCTGCCCCAGGACCTTTGCACTTGTTGTTCCCTCTGCCTAGAGCGTGCTTCCGTGAGAACAGAACCGTCTCCTATTTTAATTTCCAGCTTCAGCATCACTTTCCCAAAGGATCCTCCTCACTGCCCTGCCCAGCCTGACTCCACCACCTTCTGCTCTCTGGGCCTCTGCTCTGCTCCCCACCCACAGCAATTATGTTTCCCACATTTGGATTTCTTGCTTTCTGTCCCACCCCACAGCAGGATGGCAGGGACCAGGGGCTGCCGTGTCCACAGCTCTCTCCCCAGGGCTGGGTGCACAGAGGTGTTTATGAAGATCTGTTGAGCATTCAGACAGAAGACTGAGGCCGGAGTCCTGGATCTGCGAGCTACACGATTGTGAGCAAACCATCTCTTCAGGGATGAATTGGGGGTATACAAATCACCAACTGACTGCACCTCCCTGATCCCCCCACCCAGCTGGGCACCCACCTTGTGGCTGAAGGCTGGGAGCTGCGTGCAGTGGAGTTCGTGGCCCAGCTCCAGCCGGTAGGTGCCCTCTGCGCTGTTCTGTGTCTGCAGCTTCTGGCTGGAGCTGCACGCGTGCACCGGCTGCTTCACCTGACCTGTTTGGTCAACACAGAGAGCCCTGTTCTTCCTCTGCTGAGCAGCCCCCTACCAGAGCTCCAAGGAGAAGAAGCACCAGCCCAGCCTCGGCCACCACTCCCACCCTCCACTCCTCCTAATGTCACCCCGTGGGAGCATCCGTGAGAGGTTTTAAGAGACAGACGAATGTTCCCCAAGGCACTTTGTTTTGAGACCGAGGCTGACTCTGTCCCACTGGGTAGAGTGCTGTGGTGTTATCATAGCTCACAGCAACCTCAAACTTCTGAGTTTGAGCGGTCCTCTTGCTTCAGCCTCCCAAGTAGCTAGGACTGTAGGTGCCAACCACATGCCCAGTGAGTTTTTCTATTTTATTTTTTTTAGTAGAGACAGGGTCTCACTTTTGCTCAGGCTGGTCTCAAACTCCTGAGCTCAAGCAATTCACCTACATCAGCCTCCCAGAGTGCTAGGATCACTGGCAAGAACCACTGCACCCGGCCCAGAAGGCACATTTTTAATGGGCAGGTGCTGAGTCCCATTCAAAGTCAACCCATGACTAACTGGGAGCCCCATGGTGACACGGGGAGTCAGCCTACAGAGCCACAGCCCCAGGAAAGGGCGCAGGTCCTGTCAGCCCTGCCTAGCCCCAGCAGGGCATGCAGCGTCATACCCAGAAGGCCATACTTGATCCGCAGGGAGCTGGTCCAGAGACGGCCCCGCTGCTGCAGCAGGCCCAGGGCACGCAGCCCCAACTGCCCTGGCACGAAGAGTTCAGCAGCTAGGGATGCCACCCGCAGCCCATCCTCCACCTTCTTCTCCAGCAGTGCTGTGGGGAAAGCAGGCAGCTAGAGGGGCGGGCACATGTGCCCCCAGGGACCGACACCCCTGGTGTCGCCACAGGTGCCACCCAGCCCAGCTATTTTTTGTTTGCAGCTGTCATTGTTGTTTTGCGTGCCCGGGCTGGATTCGAACCCGCCAGCTCAGGTGTATATGGCTGGCACCTTAGCCTCTCGAGCCACAGGTACCGAGCCCCAGACAAGTTTTTACATGAAGAAGAAAGAGATAAAACCAATCGGACAGAAGAGAAGGGGAATGATAGCACACTGGGGACCATCAAGGAAACTTCACTTTCTGAAACTTATGCTTCTGCCATGCTGATGTCCAGCCAGAAGGCACAGGCAGAGAGAGCTGGGCCAGGTGTTAAGACGCCAAACACCCCGCCAAGCCAGTGCTCCGAGAGTCCTCTGGCCCAGCTCCCAACCTTGCAATCTTCTGGAACATCCCATAGGAGGCACAGCTAGCCACATCAGGGCTGACACCTGCTCAGGCTGCCGGAGCCCAGGCCAGAGTGCGTTCAGTTTCTTAAAAAATGCCTCACGTGCGTTTTAGGTCAAAACACCCAGTGTATTTCTCACTGTGAGTCAGAAGCAAACTCTCCAAAAGCTGCTGTTTCAAGGTTTGTGGGGGACAGTTGGTGGGATTTAAGGGGCTCAAAACAAACTTGAGTTTGTCTTCAGATGGGACATTGGCAGAGTAGGTGGACGGGGAGCACCAGCCCACCCCCAGCCTGACCACTGAGGAAGGGAGGGGGAAAAGGGGTCCCTCCTCCTACCTGACACATGGGCCTGTTCACCCAGCTGACGGCTCAGTGACACAGAGAAGGCCAACCTGCTGCCCGCCTGCCATGTGAGGTTCCCAGCAAGGACCATGGGGCTGCCCGCAGTCACCAGTTTCACCTCCAGCTGGGCCTCAAACCGCTGCACCCCGCCACCCTCTGCTGGCTGCAGGTCGCTCCGACCCTGAAAGGAGCCCAGTGTCACCTGATGGGCGGGGGCAGGCTGGGTCAGCAGGCCCAACCTTGACCACACAGGCTGGGCCCTGATAGAGGGCAGGAGTTAGAGCTTAGCTAACTGCCTTTTATACTGATCTTCCCAATTTTTTAATTCTGTATTTTCCAAAATAAGTAAACAATGTTACAAATTCAGACATAAATGCAAGGGACTTCTCCTCTCTCCCCCTCATCCCCTTTGTCCAACCCATGAGGGACTTGTCCCAGCAGAACACATCTGGAATCCGTCACTTCCACCTCCTTCACATCATCAAGCCTATGTCACTGCAAGGACCTCCTTGCGGCCCCCACCCCGTCCCCTGGGATCTATTTTCTATCAGGCAACCAGAACAATGCTTTTGAGATGTGTAAGGCCCGTGGTGCACTCTTTTTAGAACAAAATTCAAAGTTTTTGCAGAGGCCAACAAGGCCAGGCCCAGGACCTTTTCTGTAGGTCAGTGGTGCAGACCTGGCCAGATCCCGGCAGAGCTGTCCCAGGAGGACCCTGGCAGACAGGACATAGCCCCACCCCGGAGCTTCTCTGGGGAAACAGCACAGCTGCAAATGTCATCCTGGATAGCCCTGCCAACCTGCGACCCACCCCGGGGACCTCTCTGCTGGCCACCAGTTTACACAAAAGGTGTCAAACAACACTCACTATTCCTAGAGTCACTTTTTGATTCGCTGTCTCCTCCTCCCCCACTCTCATAAATCCTTTCTTTGTTCTTTGGCAACAATGCAAATTGTCTGATGATGCTTCAGCAGGATGTCACGTGGTCTGTCTCCTCTCTTTCAAACATTCCAAGCACATTCCCACCCCAAGGCCTTTGCACGCTGCCCTCGCCTGCACATCCTTTGCGTCTTGGCTAAAAGTTATTTTCTCAAGCTGGCTTGCCTGTCGGCCTACTTAACACAGGAGCCACCTCCAAGCCCCTCCCCTTTGGAGATGCAGAATCCTGTACCCAGCTCAATGTCCCCTTCTTACACTGGCCTATTGCACAGTACAATTGATTCATTATCCCTTCTGCATGCACAAGAACATAAGCTCCATGAGAAGAGTGTGTCATTTTCACTGCGTCTCTCCTCTGTATCTGGCACACTGCAGGTGCTTGACAAGTAGCCATAGTAAACAAAGACACCAAAAAATATAGGTTCTATTTTTACTCCCTGATCCCCACGTTCTCTTCCTCAGAGGCAGCCCCTGTGCCCAGTTTCTTGTTTCTTGTTTCTTCAAGAGACAGGGCCAGATAATCCTACCGCTCTGGGAAGCTGAGACAAGTGGATTGCTTAAGTTCAGGAGTTGGAGACCAGCCTTAGCAAGCATGAGATCCCATTTCCACTAAAAACAGAAAACAACTAGCCCGGCTCGGCGCCTGTGGCTCAACGGGTTAAGGCACCAGCCACATACACCTGAGCTGGCGGGTTCAAATCCAGCCTGGGCCCACCAAACAACAATGACGGCTGCAACCAAAAAAAGGGCCGGGCGTTGTGGCGGGCGCCTGTAGTCCCAGCTACTTGGGAGGCAGAGGCAAGAGACTCGCTTGAGCCCAGGAATTGGAGGTTGCTGTGAGCTGTGATGCCACGGCACTCTATCCAGTGTGACAGCTTGAGGCTCTGTCGCAATAAAAACAAAACAAAACAAAAGATTGAATCTGGTCCTCAAACTATGACTCATCATCCCTTCTGCACCCTGAGAGTTGCATGTTAGGTAGCTAAGGGTGGGGCTGGCATAGGGTAGAAGTGGACCATTGCATCTTCTTTTACTTCCTCTGTCTTGGTCTGTCTGCTCACATGCTCACTTTCCTCTGTGTCTCTGCAATGCTCCCCCCTGTTACCATGTTTTTGGTGGCCTCTGTGCCTCAGGCTTCCCATAAGGTGATAGCTGGCTCTATCTTGCAGGTGGCCAATGTGAGTGCCAAAGATGGCACATGCACCCTGAGGGACTGCATGTACAAGGACGTGCAAAAGGACTGGCCCGGCTACTCAGAGGGGGACCAGCAGCTGTTGAAGCGGGTGCTTGTCAGGTAATGTGCTTCTTGTCCCCTACTGTGTCCCTAATCCCCACAGAGGTCAAAGCTCATCCCAAGGATGCTAGAGTAGTCTTGAGTAATCCAAAGGGTTGCAGGGCCTGGGAGCAGGGCGGAAGGGTCCAAAGAGGCCTCTCTAGCTGTCCTTTCCACTGCCCATTGGCACCTCATGGCTTCCCATTTGGAGGAAATAGCCCCCTCAGAGTGGGTTGGGGGACATGAGTCACCAACCCCAAGCCTGGAATCCTCAGAAGAAAGCCTCATTCCACCTTGGCTATCTTCAGCTGTCCTCACTTCCTGCCAAGTTTCCCTCCCAAACCTGGGTGTCCCCAGAGGCTTCTGCTGAAGTCCGCTTTTTGAGAAGAACCTCTCGAGAACACAAAGTGGAAAGAAACAAGGCAAAATGTAAAGCAGAACTCCCTGCAGATGTGATTAAGCAATGTTAATTAAATGCATCTCCTCTCAGACTAATTGGGATCAGGGTCTGGCATGGTGTGAGCTGTGAGAGCCGCAGTTAGGGAGGCAGGTGGCTAATCATTTCCTTCCCAGTGGCCGCCTGCTTGGGGAACAGGGCTAGGAAGCAGATCATTTAGAGCAGGTGGATATTCTAATTAGTCCTTAAGTGATTTCTCAGGGACTTGGAGCTATTTATGAGTTTGTTGTTTTTTTGAAATTCAACTGTTTAAAGCAGTAATTACATCTGGAAAGCAGAGCAGAGCTGGAGTTACACACCATGTTTAGGCAATGTTTACATACCTGTCCTGGGCCTGCTGGTCAAGGTCCCTTGGACCACTGCTTTGGCTGGCTGGAGCTTGTCCTTGGTGCTCAGGGGAGGCTGGCAGAGTACACACAGCATTGGCAGAAGACTTTTCCCTGCCCTCATGTCCCTTTCTTGGGGCTCTCAGACTCAGAGCCTTAGAGAGGGACCCGCCAGTGGGGTTCTGGGAAGCAATGCATGGGCTGCTTGTCCAGGGTCTTCAGGTGGGAGCTTCGCCTGGATGTGTGCTCCAGAGCCAGCCTCTGGGTTGGGGCTCATGCCAGCCACAGGCACTCTACTGTTACTCTGAGCCATTTCAGGGATCTACATCTGTCATCCTCAGAAGCTTGAACTGGTGCGCAAGTTGATGTTCCTGCCACCCATTACTACACATAAGGTGACCTGTAGTGCCTGTCTACTGGGGTGTTTCCTTCATCACAGGCAGGCGTGGGGATGGATATTGCTGCAGGAACCTCCCTCAGCTGAGCTGGGCACATGCCATGGCTCCAGCATTGGTTTCTCTGCTTAATGTTCTCTTTGTCCATCTTGTCCAATTCAAGCTTTCTCTAGTTATCTAGTCACCTCTCATCACTGTGTAGGGGGCCTGCAAACAGACCTTCCTGACTCCTCTGCCTGAGCCCCACACTGCCCGGTGCCCTCACTGCCCCCTGGAGTTTCTGCCCTCCTATGTGGGCCCCTGAGCTGGGCTCTGCTCTACTTCCTGCTCCTACCTGGACACAGCTCCTGGGACTGGGCAGGCTGTTTGCTGTGTCTTCACCTCTAGGTGACAGTCCTGCTGAGTTGATGGTAGACTCAGAGGCAAAGGTACTCTCCTTCCGTGTTTAAAGTCAGAGGCTTCCTGACCCTTTGTTTAGTCCATGCCACAGGATGACTGGGCATCTCTTATGGTCTGAAAACTCATCTTGTGTGTCCTTCCATCCTACATGTGGTCATGGAAAGACCTAGTTGTGCTTTCTCCAGTTTCCTCTTGCTTCTCCCTTGGGTGGGCTGCCTACTATATTTTGTCATTCTCATCCCAGTTTTCTTCTTTCTTTTCCATTCTACTTTGGGAGATTTTTTTCAGCTTTTCCCTTCCCCTTTCCTTCTTTCTTTGAGACAGTCTCAATTTTGTTACCTAGAGTAGAATGCGATCAGCTAGCTCACTGCAGCATTGAACTCCTGAACTCAGGTGACCCTCCTGCCTCAGTCTCCTGAGTAGCTAGCTGGGCCTACAGGTGCCTGGCTAGTGTTTTTTTCTTTTTTAAATAGAGACAGGGTTGGTTGCAGCTCTTGCTCAGGCTGGTCTCCAACTCCTGAGCTCAAGTGGGCCATGGCACCTGTCCTCATTTCTGTTTTCTGAGTGTTCTCAGGTTGCTCTTTTGTAGCATTACGTTCTTATTTCATGGAAGCAGTGTTCTTTTTAATCTAATCTCTCTAAGGATGTCATACATAATAGCTTTGTGAGATACAATTCATGTAATACAAATTGCCCATTTGTGGCATGGTGCCTGTAGCTCAACAGCTAAGGGCGCCAGCCACATACACCAGAATAGGTGGGTTCAAATCCAGCCCACGCCTGCCAAACAACAATGACAACTGCAACCAGAAAAAAAAGAAAAGAAAATAGCTGGGCGTTGTGGCAGGCGCCTATAGTCCCAGCTACTTGGGAAGCTAAGGCAAGTGAATCGCTTAAGCCCAAGAGGTGGAGGTTGCTGTGAGCTGTGACGCCATAGCATTCTACTGAGGGCAACAAAGTGAGACTCTGTCTCAAAAAAAAAAAAAATTTCCCATTTGCAATTGCATTTCCCTGATACCTCTCCCATGGGATTGTGACTGTTAAAGTGAAAACTCAGTGGTATTAGGTACATTCAGATGATTAGAAGTAGATTCAGCCATGGAACACCTCTTCCTAGTCCCAGAACATTTCATCTCCTCTCAAACAAAACCTGTCCTCATTAGCAATCACTCCCCATTCCCCCTCCCCCAGCCCCTGGCAGCCACCAGTCTGTCTTTCTCTGTGGATTTGCCTGTTCTGGACATTTCATACAACACCTGGCCTTTGGTGTCTGGCCTCTGACTCTGCAGCATGTTTTTGAGGTTTGTTCATGTTGAAGAAAGTGTCAGTGCTTCATTCCTTTCTATGGCTGAATAAGATTCCATTGTGTAGATATGTTATATTTATCTATTTGTCTGTTGATGGAAATTTGGTTTTTTCCCCCACCTTTTGCCAAATGCAAACAGAGCTGCTAAGGGCATGCAGTGTATAGGTATTTACATGGACATGGTTCTCCTGCCACCCTGGAAGGGCAAATTACCATGGATCAGTGCTAAGGCTGTACATAAGCTCTGGTCATGGCTGTTTGGACCATTGTTCACCATGGCCCCAGACCCAGTCCTCCCTGGGGGTGTGGAAGGCTCTGTCTGAGGCTTCCCTGAAACACACAACCCCTAGAAGTTGGAGAGTTGGGTCACAGAGGGGGCCTCTTGCTTGACCTGCTCACTTGGGGGAGGAAGAAGAGGTGTGCATTGGGGTATCTCTTCCCTTGTCCCTGGCTGTATCATTTTGCTCAGTTGTGGTGGGGCAGTGTCTGCTGGAGATTGTGCTTTGAGCAGGGCTTCCTGTGACGGAAAGGCCATCCTGTCCTTTTTACGATGAGTGTTGCTGGCAGAATTAATAGTTGTCTTTAAAAGTAGGGTTCAGGCTTGGCGCCTATGGCTCAGCGGGCTAAGGCACCAGCCACATACACCTGAGCTGGCGGATTCGAATCCAGCCCGGCCCACCAAATGACAATGACGGCTGCAACCAAAAAATGGCCGGGTGTTGTGGCGGGCGCCTGTAGTCTCAGCTACTTGGGAGGCGGAGGCAGGAGACTCGCTTGGGGGAATTGGAGGTTGCTGTGAGCTGTGGATGCCACAGCACTCTATCCAGGGTGACAACTTGAGGCTCTGCTTCAAAAAAAAAATAAATAAATAAATAAAAAATAAAAGTAGGGTTCAGTGCCCCAGTATATGTCCTGGTCCACATGGTAGCAGGCATCTAAATGAGTGGTTGGCCAGCTGATCTTTCCTGGGTGCAAAAGAATGCTAAACAGGCAAGTCCTCCTGAGCATAGGACATGCTCAGGCTTGGGCTCCTAGGATTTCCCAGTGAGTTCAGCCCTGCCGTGGGTATAGGGGTGGTATGTCCCTCCCCCCAACCTAGACCTCCCTGTCCTTACAGGAAGCTGTGCCAGCCACAGAGTACAGGCGGCCTCCCTGGAGACCCTGCTGCCTCTAGCCCTCCTAGTGAGCATGGGAGTTCAGCTTCACCCCCTCAGGTAAATGGAATGGACATGGGTATAATGGGGGGATGGGGCATTCGTGGCTCCTGTTTAGAGCCCATCCCAACACCTTGTCCACCTGCCCCTCTGAGGCTGGGGATATCCTCACTTAACCTAGCCGTGGACCTGAAAGTCTGAGGTGATCGTCCAGAGCACCTACAGGGAGCATTGTCACTTTTGTCACCAGCTCCTTGGGAATGTGACTTGTCCTGAGCTGTCCTGTGTCCACCCTGCAACCACAGGGGCTGGTACACTGGGTTCCTGTGAGAACGGCGACCACACTGCTGTGTCGCTCAGGGAACAGAGCCTAGGAGGTTGGGTGGCTCCCAGCTTGGGGCCGCCCTGTGTCCCTTGGCCTCTTGCTCCCATGACTCTAGGCTCTATCCTTAGGGTCGATGTGCTTAGCACTTCAGACCATCTTCCAGAGGTGGCCTTATGACTATATCCCCTCCTGTCCAAGCTCTAGGCACCTTAGGCCTGGCTTGGTATCCTGGTGCCCCCATGTGGCCAGAGTGGACCCTGCATGGGCACTGGGTTTCCTTACGCAGGCATGGTATCTGCCTGCTCCTCTGGCTCCCAGCTGCCCCCTGAAATGTTCCTTCCCAGAAACGGACACAGCCTCCTGAGTTCATCGACCCCTTGGCCAACAAGAAGCCCAGGATATCGCACTTCACACAAAGAGCGCAGCCTGCCACTGTCAATGGGAAGCTGGGCATGCCCAACGGTCGCGAGGGCTTGCTGCCCACCCCCGGCCCACCGGCCATCTCGGATGTCCTCAGTTCCAGCACCCACCCGCCCTCACGGTTGGAGCTGTTGAGGGCCCATGACCCTCTGGCTGACGTGAGCAATGACCTGGGCCATAGTGGCCGGGACTGTGAGCGTGGGGATGCAGCTGCCCCAGGCCCTACT
>CAUYRH010093226.1:0-24637 GCA_963574655.1 Perodicticus potto
GGCTAAGGCACCAGCCACGTACACCTGAGCTGGCAGGTTCGAATCCAGCCGGGGCCCGCCAAATAACAATGATGGCTGCAACCAAAAAAAATATGGCCGGGCGTTGTGGCGGGCGCCTGTAGTCCCAGCTGCTTGGGAGGCGGAGGCAAGAGACTCGCTTAAGCCAGGAATTGGAAAGTTGCTGTGAGCTGTAATGCCACAGCACTCTATCCAGGGTGACAGCTTGAGGCTCTGTCTCAGAAAAAAAAAAAAGGAATAGAGAAAGTGGTGCCACTTACCAAATGCTTAGTATCTAATCACTCTGTTCTGCTCCATTTTCCAAATGGATACACCAAGACTTACCCACTGTGACGCCAGAACTAACACTTACCCACTATGTTTTATCTCCTTTCTATATCCTGTGCTCTGTGTTTCAAAAAGTATGACGATATTTTGCAAATATAATTATTTTCCAGCCTAAACAATCCCAGCTGCATCAACTACTCCTTATATCATTTGGATTTAAAAGTCTCCCCCCCACTTCTGGATGTCCGCTGGTTTGCCAACATCCCCCTGGAAATGGGTCACTGAGGCAATTCGGTCATTGTTTATGAAGAGGGTTTTGAATGCCAAGTACTCTCCTACTGCTGGAGACAGGAGAGATGAACAGACAGCCCTTGTTCTTAGGCAGCTAAAAGTCTATTAATGCAAAAGACTTGTTAAGTAGGAAAAAATACATAAACAAAATTGCTACAGTAAGGCATGAACAAGATGCACTGGTAAGAAAGTGACAGGAGGGCCAGATGCAGTCAGCACAGCTAACAGACTGCTCACTTAGAGGATCAGAGTGGCACGGCCACCTCCTGAGGGCTGCAGCCCTTGCTCCACACAACTCTGTTCTGTGTTTGCTTTAAACAAACATAGTTGGTTCATTCAGGGTATCAAAATCTATATTATCTCCCATGAATTCATAATGTCAAGCTATTGCCCTAGATAATACTTACATAATGGATATTGGGGACATAAATGGAGAATCTGCAATATCACAATATTAGTATGACTTTTGGAGTTCTGACCGATAATATTAATGTGTCATAATCATTTGGTTCTCTCACCAACCAGTATGTTAGTAAAATAGTGCCATATGGTAAATATCTGTGTCTCCCCACATTTCACATGTTGAACCCCTAACCCCAGTGTAGTGGTATTTAAAAATGGGGCCTTTTCCCACTTAATGGGCACAATGTCAGAGTATGCGGCACACCGTTTGGGTGTTGGACACAACTACAAGAGAGACTCTAGCTAACAGATGCAAATATTATAACCTAGTTGTTTGTACATGAACATGAACCCGAACTTTAAAAAAAAAATGAGACCTTTGGGATGTGATTAGGCTTAGATGTGATCATGAGGATTGAGCCTCACGATGGGAAGGGTATCCATATAAAACAAGGAAGAGACCCCAAAGCTTCCTCTCTGCCCTGTGAGGACAGCTGTGAGAAGGCAGCCACTGGCCAACCAGGAAGCAGGTCCTTACCAAGAGCTGAATTTGCTGACACCTGCTCTGGGACTGCCCACCCTCCAGAACTATAAAAACTATCTGATTGTTGTTTAAGCCACCAGTTTGTGGTCTCCTGTTACAGCAGCCAAACCAACAAAGACAGCAAGCTTACCACTTAAGTCTTCTCCCAACACACAGAGCAAACCGATGCTCCAGATAATGCTCAGGGCATCAAAGCCTGGGATATGCCACCCAGGCTCCTTCACATTGCCAATGATCCATTACCTGCCCCAGTTGGATAGAGTTCTTCAACCGAGTAGAAATCTCTCATTATTCTTTCATCTCAGCCAACAGAAAAAACATGATATTTTATGACATTACTATTAGAAGAGGCTTCCGAGTCGTCTACTGAAGCACTTTCAGAGTGTTTGGGGAGATGCGCTGTCTGGGGATGAAGAGTCTGAGCACTGGCACACACAGACAGTAGAACACCGCAAACTATAGTCCAAATGCTGATGGAAAGACACACATTAGCTTTTGGCAGAGCTCCAAAGTGGCTTTATTTTATGTGAATTTGAGATATTGATAGAAAATATTAAAAGGTTGTCACTTTATGCATACAATTTTGCATAATGTGACTCATTTCCTATAAGAAAAATTAGTCTTGCTTTTTGTGAATTTTGCATTTTCCCTGGGTATTTGGGAATGCAATCATGCTGTAAAATGTGCCTCACTCCATGAAGGCTGTTTGGAGAAGATGAAACTGAGGGGAATGATGGGCAGATGCTGAGAAAAGGCACGTTGTGGTCAGGGAGAGCAAGTCAACCAAGGAACAGGACATGGCATGAAGACTCCTTACATAAAAAGCCCATATGTCTGCAAGGTGCAGAAAAGCACCACACGCCACTACGTGGCTGGAGACAAGGCCAAGTCAGGGTGGTTGTGGAAATGCCTAGGTTACTTTGCAGAGCTACGAGCAGTCACGGGTAGAGGAAACATCAGATGTGATGGTCATGTGCAAATGCAGGCTGAGGCAGAAGTTCCAGACTGAAGCTACTGGAAGTGATCACAGAAATCTGAAAAGCCTTCGGAACATAATAGGCAGGCCAAGGAGAGAGCAGGAAACATTAAGTTAACCTCAAGTTTCAAAGACTGGGGTACTTGGTACCAACAAGGCCACTGGGAATATTGTTTCCTAAATCAAGGGAAATGAATTGCCACAATTTTAAACAACTTCTTTCAAGCATTGAAAAGAATGTTATGCCAACAGGCAAAGACATACAAAGGAAAGCAATGAAGAAGCCATTAAGAGCGACTGATTTGTGAGGCTGCAAATAAAAGTAGTTGTCATAACTTACCCAGCCTGGAGGAGCCAAATGTACTAGAATTCTGAATTTTTCAGACTTTAGAAAAATAGCACAGTACGTATATCACACCTTACTCATCCCCAACAATGGCATCTGGGCGGCGACTCAAGATCAGCACATTAACAATTCTGCAGTGACGTGTACATATCCACCTTAGGTGGGGTAAACAATGGCTCCAAAAGACTCACCTTGTCCTGGATCGAGTTTTGCCAACAAATAAGTTATGGAAAAAATTCCTGTTTCTACAGTTTTAGAGGATTGGGAATAGCAGAAAAGGGATTGTGGGCCTTGTATTTAAGGTGACTGACAGTTAACAAGAAAGAAAGTATGGTTTGGCGCTCATAGCACAGTGGTTGTGGCACCAGCCACATACACCAAGGCTGGCAGGTTCGAATTCAGCCCGGGCCTGCTAAACAACAAGGACAACTGCAACAAAAAAAACAGCCAGGCATTGTGGCCAGCACCTGTAGTCCCAGCTGCTTGGGAGGCTGAGGCAAGAGAATCGCTTAAGCCCAAGAGTTTGAGGTTGCTGTGAGCTGTGATGCCACTGCACTCTACTGAGGGCGACACGGTGAGACTCTGTCTCAAACAACAAATAAATAAATAGATAAAAAACAAGAAAGAAAGTAGAAAAGGAGCACCTCAACTAGCCTGTGGGTGTCTACAGGTGGTAGGGGGATGGGATATAAGAAAGGAAAGTAGAGAGATGAGACAAAAAAGCATCACAAAAACCAAGAGAATATTGCGTCACGCAAGATTAAGGCAGAGACAGACACACACAGGGACGGAGCAGGACCTCTCTCTCACCACTCACAAAAATGAACTGAAGATGGATGGCATCAATGTAAGGCAGAAACCCATAAAAATTCTGGAAGAAAATGTAGGGGAGACTCTTCAAGACATTGGTCTAGCCCAAGAATTCATGATTAAGACCCTCAAAGACCCAGCAACAACAAAAGACCCAGTAACAACTAAGACCCAGCAACAACAAAAATAAATAAATGCGACTTCACTCAGTTAAAAGTCTTCTGCGCAGAAAAGCAATCAACAGAGTAAATACATGACGTACAGAATGGGAGAAAACGTGTAAACGATACGTGCAAGGAAGGGCTGATATCTAGAATCTACAAAGAGCTCAAACAAGTCATCAAGGAAAAAACAAACAATCCCATTAGAAAGTGGGCAAAAAACATGATTTGACTCAGGACGTTGATCTAAACACTTAACTCAGGACGTTGATCTGTCCAGAAAGGACCCAGCCATGTACCATGAACAATAGTATTAATTGTGGCTGGCTACTTTCCGGACAGCCCTCATATACTGTTTTCGGCCAGATTCCCACAGTTATTTCTGCACCACACACTACTTCTGGTGTCACTCTGTTAACGTGAGGAATCCCTTTCTGTTATCAGGAAGAAAGAGAACTACATCGATAGTTCTCAACCAGGAGTAATTCTGCCTCCTAAAGAACATTTTACAAAGTCTGGAGACATTTTTAGTTGTCACAAGCGGTGATGGGGAGGAAAAGGGTGTTCTGTCATCTAATGAATGCTACTGAACAACCTACAAGGCCCAGGTCAGCCCCTTACCACAAAAATTTATGTGGCTCTAATGACAACAGTGCAATGTTGAGAAACTCTGCTTTACAGGCTGAAGTGTTCAGTAGAATTTTTGCATCACTCATATCATAAAATAATGATTTCTGTTCATAATAATAATTTAGTGTAACATTAATTAAATAGTTACAGTGAAAGCAATTCTTAAGATAAAAACATAAAAATTAAATAATTATTAATATAATGAAGCTAAGAACTCAAGGTGCCTCAAGTATATTTCCTCCAAATTATTCCTTTTCCACATACCTCATTAAATACAGTCTCTTATCCTAAAGTCTTACAAAAACAATGTAAATTTTGAAGACACACTCTCATTACTTTATGCATTGTTAAATAACTTTTTGGCCAGATTATAAAGAGGTCCGATAAAACAGAAAAAAAATTCAAAGTCACAGTTTTAAAAAATAATGAAGTATGCTCAAATCTACTTAAGACCGCCCACAGTTCAAAAGAATAGAGGGCAGATTAGGGGGCTTTGAAATGCAAATTTTAATAGCTCTAATTTAACATTCATGCCTAACAGTGGCTTTTAAAACCCCAGTATTTCCAAGAAATAGCATTCTTGGAAAGTTTCCTAGCTCTAGAATCCTAACCAGCCTCTGGGTAGAGCACCCCTGTAACCAAGATCTCTACCGCTGCGCCCACCTCAGCACAGGCACACAGGTCTGGCCCTGTGCAGGGGACTGCACCATGCCCGTGCTCAAACGAGCTCTCCCACCTCTTCTAGGAAAATAACATTTATTCAACCTAAAGAGAAAGACTGTAGAAATCAAACAAAGGAACTGATTTACACATTCATTCTTTTGAAAAAACTTTTGTTTCCCTTAAACATTTGTTTACTGTAGTCAACTGGGGTCAAGAACCACAAGGTTGTAAGACTGAACAGAAGAAAAGCACCCTGCAGACTCAGGCACTGTGGGTGCATCAGCTAATGAGGGCAGAGAGGCTGGCAATCCATCCCGGCCAGATAATCTTATCTCCGGGTTTGCTCTTTTAGCAATTACAGTTTGACCCTTGAACGGTACAGGTTTGAGCTGCATGGGTCCACTTCTACACAGTTTTTTTCCAACAAAAGTTGCCCTGAGTGTGTCTGCCTCTCCTGTGTCCCTTTCCACCTCCTTCACCTCTTCGGCCTCGGCCACTCCTGAGACACAGGAGCAAGCCTCCTCCTTCTCCTCCTCAACATGAAGATGACAAGGATGGAGACCTTTACATGAGCCACTTACACTTAAAGGACAGTAACTACATTCGCTCCTGAATGATTTTCTCAGTAACATTTTCTTTTCTCTAGCTTGATTAATTGTAAGAATACACCATATAATGCAAGCAACATATAAAATATATGTATGAATCGACTGTTTATGTTACCTGTAAGGCCTCCAGTCAGCAGCAGGCTATTAGTAGTTAAGATTTGAGAGAGTCAAAAGTTCTAAGTGCATGTTTTGACTGCAGGGAGGGTTGACAATCCATAACTCCTACACTGTTCAAGAAGCAAGTAAATTTTGGTATGTCATTTGTCACTTAAATTCTCAAAAAAGAGAATGTAGACTCTCATTTTCCCCAGACTCACTGCATCAAGAAGACTTGATGGTGTGACCAGCACCTCCCGTCTTGGAATACCAGCTGAACAGACACTTGGTTAGATCACCCTAAGAGAGCACAGTTTCCAAACTCACGGCAATGGAAGTGGCAGAAAGCACCTAGAAGTTGTTAAAACACTCTCATATGAAAAAGAGTCAAATTCATGCCCTGGATTAGACAAAAACATGCAGCAGAGGAACCCCAGCTCCCCGTTTAGAAGTCTGTCTGTGCCATCCCTGCCTCAGCTCCCTGTTCCCCTGAGGGTGGAACAGACTAGACAAGTGGCCACAATTAGAAATAAGGTGATAGTTGTTCAGCAGTCCAGCTCCTGGTGAGTCAGAAGTTAGGGTTACAGAGAAGGGACTCGGTCCACAAAAGTTATTTCTTTACTCTTTTGCACATAAGAACCTCTGAAATCTTAGTTGAATTTGCCGACCACCTGTGTGGTAAACAATGTACCCAGCCATTTCATAAGAATTTAGGACATCCTTAGGGAAGAGAGGTTCAAAGAGTAACCAATCCAGACCAGGCACAGAGGTTCATGTCTGTAATCTCAACACTCAGGAAGGCCGGGAGGCAGGATCACTTGTGACCAGCCTGAGCAAGAGCAAGACTCTCTACTACAATGAGCCAGGCATTGTGCCAGGTGCCTGTGGTCCCAGCTACTCAGGAGGCTGAGGTAGAAGGATCACTTGAACCCAGAAGTTTGCAATCACCATGGGCTATGATGCCACAGCACTCTAGCCTGGGAAAGAGTGAGACTCTGTCTCAAAAAATAGTAGCCAATCCATTCTTTATTAGGCCATAAGAAAGCACTGTATTTAGGAGAAAAACACCAGGTTATCTTAACAGATCAAGACAGTGAGTGGCCTCTGGCTACCTCTGGCCTTTACCTCCCTGATCAGAGCCTCTAGGTCCTACTGCAGTGACCTTGAAGGGTGAGAAAGTTTCTAAATACACTGAAAATGTCTGGTTTGTTTTTAACTGTCTTGTGTGTTCAAGTCTTTGCAACTTGTCTTCCATCTGATTATTAAATACTCCGATGGGTGCTTCCTCAGTTCGACTCTGGTCCTCCGTCTGGCAGACCCGCCTGTGGAACAAATGCAGTGACATCACTGCAGAATGGTGATAATTAAAATCTAAATGGCTGCAACAAAATGCTCAAGCACTGGATTTTCTATTTATGCCCATGCAACCATCAAAACATCGATACTACAAACCTTACAAATAGGACTCAAAAAAATTAAACATGGAATAGATTGTAAGAAACATACAACTGTATTTTTCCTATTCCAGCTCATCTGTAATATCGCCAAATAATAAATAAATGATCCATGGAACTCCTTCAGAAATAATCTTTCTCCTGAGTCTTCTCACTCGTTTTTTTAAAAACTCAACAAATAATTTGTGGCAGACCCACTGCATGCCGTCCACGCTGGTACTGAAGCAGGGGACACCTCCCCTTACCTATGGTCTTGTCTGCTAAGTTAGGCACATAGGAAAATGGCTTCTTTAGATGCTCTGGCCTTTCTGTGAAACACAGGATTA
Source organism: Perodicticus potto (assembly GCA_963574655.1). NCBI lineage: Eukaryota > Metazoa > Chordata > Mammalia > Primates > Lorisidae > Perodicticus > Perodicticus potto. The sequence continues at coordinate 7,593 of CAUYRH010093226.1, forward strand.
AAGGGATACGTGGTCTCTAAGTCAACTGGTTCACTTCCTCCTAGATTTCTCTAAGTTTCTTTGTTCTTTTTAGATCATAATTAGTATGTACTAGAAAAGAGTCAAATTAATACTTCCCTTTCTCAAACAACTTTATCAAAAGGAAGAAAACTAAATTTATTTTTCCCTTGTCCGTTAAAAATAGAGTAGGGCAAAGAGACACATAGGATTAGACCATCATAAAGAAAAAGTCGAACACTTCCTGAGGCATTCAAAAACAGAAGTAGAATAAAATAAATGTCAGTAGATATCTGTGAATGATTCCCCACCCCCAGAAGAATAAAAATAACCAGAAAAAGTTCCAGGAATAAGAATCACCAGACAGACAGTAACTAGAGTCGTCTTCCTCCATTTCTCTTATCCCAGACAGTTAATGACTCTTGGTTTTAGAAACTGGACAACTGAGGTGTTTCATTTTTCAAATGACTGATAAACATCTCTGGGCACATGAGGGTCAAATCTTACAGCAGTTTCAAAAATGTTTATGTATATACAATCTGATGAAAAGAAGTGGCTAAAAGGGAGAGATGAGAAACCAGTGCGAAGTTTCAGAAGCCTCAGAAGAATCACTGGGCTGGCAGCACAGAAATGGGAGGAACTGAATTTCAAAGGCAGGGGTAAGAGCCCAGACCTTGAAATAGTACCTCAATTTCAAGATTTGTCCTAAGAACTGTACTTTACAAGGAGTTGATTATTGTAGTTAGCCGCAATCATTCTGCCATTATCTTTGCTCTCACTACGTCTCTACCAGAAAGACTACTGAGAAGCACGTCACATTTAAGAAAAAGTGAAAACTGTACATCACGTTTAAGAAAAATGAAAACTCGACAATCGTGTAAAAACTGATGGGAGAGTGCCAAGCCAGTGCAAGATAGTCTTCACTACCACTGGTTATACAGCACCCAGCTCAGCTCTTTAGTCTTCAGATAGACTTATACACACCACTTCTCCATCAAAAATAAAATTATCATTCCATTTTTAAAAACATGTCGTGCGGTTATATAAATCAAGCTGAGATTTTGAAAACAAAACTACCCCATAAATACATATCATCTTTAAAAGAAAACAAAGTTCTCATTACCACTTTATTGCCAAAAATGAATTACTAATAACTGATGTTTTCTTAAGAATATCCACTTTCAGAAAACTTACTCAAAATATGCCCAAAGATGCCTAAGGAATATATATTTTTAATCAAATAATAACTTTGATCTCAAAATTCTATAAATGAAATATAGTTACTTTTTTCCCAAAGGAGAAGTTTAGAAACAAAAGCTAAATAACCTAAAAGTTGGCTTTGGATACTTTAACCTCTTATCTTTATATTTAAAACACATTTATATCGCAAATAAGTCAAATGCTATAAAGCGAATGGGCTCTTTATAGATTCCAATCCCATTTTCTCTCTCAGAAGTAATGTCTATGATCAATTTATTGTGGTCTTTTATAGATCTTTTCCCATAATTTATATAATTCAGAAGCTGCTTATTTTTTAATTTTGAAAAACAAATTATGCTGCACATACTCTGAACATTGCTTTAGTCAAGATAAAATTTACTAATATGAATAAAGTTTGCAAGCTAGTTTTGTACCACTGACCCCAAAGACAGAAAAGTTCATCAGTAATTATCTTTAAACCTTCAACCATGACATTCCTATGACCGCTTATGTTTGCTGTAATTTACCCTAATTTTGTCTATCAGATGCCCAACTCATAGTACCCTGAATGTTATCAAGCAAAATTACAGTTGGAGTAATCCAAGAAAAACACCAAGGAGCACAGCCGTCTCCCTCAGAGGGAAGGGTACTTAAGAATAGAAAAGGGCAAAGAGAAGGAACACGTGGGTGGGACAAAAGAGCACTGGCTTCTGACCCCCTTCATCTTCCCTTCCCCAGGACTCCATTTCCTGGCATTTAGGCAATTTTAACAGTCAGAACTCCCCCCCCCCAAAAAAAATTTCACTGCATATTGATATTTTCAATTGGTTGCCCAGTGATGAAATAAATTACTTTATTCATTCGTTCATTTATTCATTCTTTCTTTCTTTCTTTTGAGGCAGAGTCTCACTCTGTTGCCTTGGGTAGGGTGTTGTAGCATCATAGCTCACAGCAACTTTAAACTCTTCAGCTCAAGTGATTCTCCTGCCTCTGCCTCCTCAGTAGCTGGGACTACAGGTGTGCATCAGCACACATGGTTAGTTCTTTTTTTTTTCTTTTTTTCTATTTTTGGACGGGGTCTCACTCTTGATCAGGCTGGTCTTGAACTCCTGAGCTCAAGCAATCCACCTGCCTCAACCTCCCACAGTGTTAGGATTTGAGGCGTGTGCCACCACACCTGGTCTAAATTACTTCTTTTTAAAGAATAGTCTCCATACAAACAAAATCTTGTGGTACTCAGCACAGTATTAGATACTTTTAAAAATTAGTATTATTTATCTACATTAGATATCAAAGGCTCCTCCTTCATCAGGTACAATTAGATCTACTTTCTTTGTTTCCTTTCTTCCCCATTCAACTCCACAGCCAGGGTGGCTGACATCACTGTTTGCTAGTTATTAGCATTAATTAGTTCCTTCAACACATCTAGTCAAAATCAGCAGCTGTTTCTGTGACTTCACATACTTACCTGCACCAGCTCTCTGGAGTCTGCTTCTATATAACTTGGGGTCCCCTGGGTTCCAGAACACCTCAGATGAACTCAGGTGTTGGAACAAAGCAGACAGGGACAGGGAATCAGTCCCAGAAGAAGTCTGCATTGGATGATATCAACGCCAACCACCGCGGCTGGAAGTAAAATGCTTCCTGGAGAGCTCTGCAAACACTCCATATGACAGAGAGTGTTTGCATGTCTGCACAAATGGGTTGCAACAGAGAACATTAATCTTTCAGCACAGGCGCTGTTAGAAGAAAAATAAACCCCTGTGAAGGGGCATGTGATCTCCGTCCCCATCTTGCAATTAACAGAGTTCTTCGGAGATAGCATCAGGTATTAGTCTGGTAAGCAATTTCTGAGCATCTCTTTGAAGCAAGCATTGAGTGGTACAGAAACATGGAAAAGCCACATCCTCTGACTATAAGAAATCTGCAGCTCAGTGACAATATAGATATGTATAGATGCTACTGGGAAACAGGCCATAGGGGACTGCTGGACGCTGGGGGGAGCCCTGAAGATACCCATGTCTCTTCCTCACTGGGAAGACTCAAGAGGCCATTTGCTCCTCACTTTTGTCTACAAGAAAAGGGCTTGGTTGGTGGTGGACAAGGGAAAATTGGACACTTGCTGCTGGAGTATCCACTGTACTGTGCATGCGCTATTCCACAGCCAGGGCTCACGGCAATGCCCCTTTGGGAAATAAGGCAAAGGCAGACCGGGCAGTGAAGGTGATCAGAGAACGGAGAGCTCTGTGATCACACAACCTGTGGCTTTATTGTTACAAAAAAATGTTAGTGGAATCCTTGGGTAGGACCAGAGTGCCCCCATGTAAAGGGTGCTCGGGTCAGATCTAAACAGCAATATATTTTAAAACATGATGCAAGAAAGGAGTCGAGTTATATGTGATTTTCCTGTTTCTTCAAAAATGAACGCTCAAATCCACCTTTGGAAGCGGACGGCTCCTGTACGGTGGAGAAGCATTCCAAGGGCCTCGTGCTTGTGCCAAGAGAAAGTGAATGCTCCACTGATTCTGGAAAGGGGTTGACCAGGAGGAAAGAGCTGCCCAGCAAAATAGGTAAAGGGTGTCTTAGATGAATTTGGGCTCTGCTGACTGTTCACTTTTAGGCAAATTCCCTTTGTTCTTGGTGAGGAGGTGCTGGAGGCTGGGGCCTAAGCCCAGAGAGGGATGAGAACACACAATGAAGGGCACCATGAAGGGGACTCCCACTGTGAGCCGCCTCAGGGCCACCACAGTGGAAGCTTCTGGACGAGGGGTCCAGTCTTGAGGCTGTCTCTTTACCTTACCTTTACATAAAGGTCTTCCAGAAAACTTAGTTAAAGGTCATGATTTGGCCTTGGCTATGCTATGGGGAAGGAAAGGACAGGCTCTTTTCAATATTGGGGAAGAGTCAATGCAAGCAAACAGGTCCAGGACATCCGGGGGAAGGCAGCTGTAAGATGGCTAATGTGCCCTGCAGGCTGGCAGGCAGCACTGCTCACCAGCAGCCAGGGGACAGGGCCAGGTGGTCCTATGGGCATGCAAGTTTCTCCAGCTACCTTGAGAGACTAGGAGAAGATCTGTATCTCTTGACAAGCCAAAGTATTTTATTCTACTGCAAATAGTCCCCATGACAACCACATTTCCTTTTATGTCTTAGCTCATAATAACTTGAGAACGCTGACTATTCTTAGCCCACCTTTCCAATGCAGCCATGTTCCCGTCCCATTATATTCCTTGCCAGCTCTCAGCGCTATTTCAATGATCCCAGGTTTTCTAGATTTTTCAGAATACTTTTTTTAAAAATAGATGAAGTATTTACAGCTAAAAGAGAATAAAATTTTAGTCTATTTTATTCTATATCTTTTTAAAAAAAAAAACTAACTTCTCTCAATTTATTTACCATCATTGGCTCTGTTTACATATACAAGTTGGTAGAAAAAAAGTCTGAAACCAGTTCGAAAAGGCTTTAGCCAGACTCTTAATATGCTTCAAAAGCAAGTTTTAATATTTTATCTAATGTCTTGCACGGGCCTGATTTCTGACCCACCTCAAATCATTCTTCCTCCTGAAAATCTCATACCTCTATGAATAGACATGTAAGCTCTTCCCTGCTTCCCCAGGAAATATCACGTTCTAAGTTTCAGGGCAACCCCAGAGAACAGGCCCAATGGTCTGGGACCTACTGGCTTGTTAACCAGACCGCAGCACAGGCTTTCCCTGTGCAATTAACGTGCCTCTGTTTTGGAAAACAGAATCCTGATTCCAAGTTCAATCTGCCTGTGTCTTTCCTGGGCAACATTCCATCGTCCCAATCCCTCATGACGCCTTTCTGGGGGACCATCCTTTAGGAGGAGAGCCATTTTGTAATGCTCCCATTTGCTTCAAGTTTCCCATCACTCTCCTCTTTCCACCTCCACTCTCTGGCAAAGGCATCTTCCTTTTTCTTTGTACCAAGAAACCTACGGCCGCAGTTCTGCTCATGTAATTTCACTTACCATCCTTTTTGCTTCTGACCCACTAACTCTTGTCTGTCTCACACCCGTAACATCTAGCCCTGTTCAATCTTTTGTCTCTCCAACATTGTAAATAGAAAACAAGACAGAATCTTCTTTCCGCTGGTATAAGAGTGACTGCCACAATAGCTGGTGGGAAAGTTTGAGAGCACTTTGATCTCCACTTGGCAGCATGAGGGAACCAAAGCTTTTTACTCTACTGGTGACTAATCACTATTTAAGATCAACTGGAGAGGATTAACACATTTGTGTAATCCAGAGATGTGTTTTCAATTACCCTGTTCTCCAAGTGTGTCACATGTTTTGTGAGAATGAACACTGGGTGAATAACCTACTACTATTTTAAACATTTTAATGTACTTTACTTTCGTAACTATGAAATTCCCTACGATGCACCATGAAGCAGGCTTTACTTATTGGAATGACATGACAGTTGTAGTTCTATTACTGTCGTCAGGAAAGTTATCCAACCTTTATTGGTCTGGTGAAGCATAAGGACAAAAGGGAAAATGGGGGTCTGGGCCCTCAGGGCTTTCTGAATGAAAATTTTCAGAGTACAAACGTTGGGCTCACGGCCTGATGAGGAAGCTGGTTCTCTATTCACAGGGAAGTTGCCGAAGTATTCCAGGGAGCTGGCCTTCTGAGAGGAGTCACCGGGAGCATTTCCTGGAGGGCCATCAGGCTGAGGGGACGGAACACTTGTGGCAGCCACAGTGAGCTATCTGGAAATCTGGGACTAAGGAAGGCCAAGGGAAATGGCAAGAAATGAGGCCAGAAATGGACAAATCTCACATCTCAAGGGATTTGACCTGCCACGCGAATGAGGACCTAATGAGCTCTGCATCTGAGCGTCCTCCGGAGACAGCACAGAACATGCACCTCACTGGGGGGCGGGGGGGAGACAGGAAACAAAGACACCAGCTAGGGAACTTCGGCAAAGGTCGGCACCGACCATGAGAGCCTAAGTACGCACAAGGAGAAAGAGAAATGGATTCCCAAATCATTTCTGGGCGGACTGGGTGAGTCACTGAATGATTCACCAGACACAGGGGCAGTGGCAGGCGATGCTCTTGTGAGCTGAGTGGAAACTCAGAGCAACAGCGGGGGCAAGGGGGGCAGCAGGGGCACTGGCCGCGCTCCCCAGCCACACCCCACCCCACCCCAGCCAATCCCTCTCCTGCCCTGCTGTCACCAGACTCAGCAGGGCGTCCACAGGCTCTCAGCGCAGGGCATTATAACAGGCATTGAAACGCTGGTCCCCTGCACTATTCTGGGAGTGTCTTACTCTGCTTGTCTTGCTATGTGAGAAGTGACTGATCTTCAACTTCAAATCTACATTTGGCCATAAAAGTGGAACATGGCAACCCCAACTTCAGGGACGCATCCTCTATTTGCTTCTCTGTATATTGACAAAGTTAGTCTAGAAAGTTTAATTCAGTCATGACAGAGCAGAGGTATAAATATTTGTGATACATGGAACAAGGTAGATGAAGACCATAGCCATCACTGCTGGTGTGACGCGCCATATGATAAAGTACATAAAACCGATTTTTTTTTCTATTGAGACAGAGTCTCACTTTGTCACCCTCAGTAGAGTGCTGCAGAGTCATAGTTTATAGCAACCTCCAACTCTTGGGCTCAAACGATTCTCTTAGCTGCAATGCGTCTTTTTTTTTCATCAGAGTCATCCATTCCACCCCTGCCTCTAGCCATCTACCCACCACCACTGGCATTATTTCCCACCTCCTTTTCCTATTTAATCTATGTTCCTATTTCCTGGGCACTGCCCCTCCCCCAAGCAACATATTCACCATTATTCCAGATCAATCGCCATGCTTTCCTATCCCAGAGCAATATCCCATGCTTTTCTCCTTTGCCTAGAATGTTCTGTCCCCACCTTCCCTGCTTGCCAATACTTAACAGTACTTACTTTATTTAATTTCTTTGAAGCATGTGATAATGTTCACTGTCTATAACTCCAAATCTGCTTCACTCTTCCCACTGGAAGGCAAGTCTACATACAAGTTCTGGCTCTTGAGTTATTGTCTAGCTGTGTGATATTGAACATACTATACTCTGCATAAACACTCTAAATCTCAGTTTCCTCACCTGTAAAGGAGAAAAAATATTACTTATCTCGTAAGGTTGACATGAGGATAAAATTTTATGATGTATGTTAAGGGCTTAACACAGCCCCGGTCTGTGGCAAAGTGCTGACTGCCTGTTAGTAGTTAGTAGTTACTTTGCCCATCACATTATTTAACTTTCAGTATCACTACTCTCCACCTTGCTGCACAAGGCGTCTCCCTTACCATCTGAGATGCTTTTCTTTTCTTTTCCTTTTCTGCACTTCTCCCCGTCCTTCCCTACAACTAACCAGTCACTCAATTCTATAAATTCCACCATCTCCATCTCTTTTGCATATTGGTCAAGAGCCCAGGCCACACAAAACAGGCATGAACTGAATAAGAAAGCTTCAAAATAAGAAAAGTCAAAAGAAAGAAAAATGTGGCTTTGGAGAGAAAGGTATGGTCAACATCACTGATACTTAAGCCTTCCTGATTAAAGAACAAGAAAAAAACAGTGTATCAAAACAAACAGGCTGTGTCATGAGATGTTCTTGAAATCCTTACTTCTATCTCAAACCCTTAAATAGGTAATTGGCCTTATTCTTAAAAACTGTGTTGGAAAGACTGCTCACATAACTGACTTTGAAAGTTGGCAGTGTCCCTTATTTACAGACTAGCAAATTATGTAAGTCAGCTAGGAATAAGAAATGGGCATATTTTTTCATTTAGATTGACAGGCATCATCACGTGAGTAAAAACCAACACTTCATTCAGGGCTATGTCTTAGATCTCTGAAAGAATGTTTGTGACAATGAATCTTCCTGACGATGGCTCCCAGAGCAGTTACAAGTCCCCTAATTAAGTTTCTATATGTTAGAGATGACTTCCAATTTTTTAATGAAAAACACTATATGATTAAACTACCACACAGTATACAGAATTCCCTTAATAAACATTTACCAAGCAGCTGCTGAACACAAAGAAGAATGTTAGAGAGACTGAGGTCCGCACTATTCCCAAAGTAACTGCCAGCACAACAGCACTCAATCACCCCACTATAATCCAAATCCTTATGTTTGCAAACCTTTTTTTCACCCAAGAATCTCTTCATAGAACTGTCTAACCTCTTGCCCAAATGAATTGAATAATTTCTCCATGGACAGGAAATATTCCGCCATTAACCAGAAAGTTCTTTTGACAATCTGAGCCATGAATGAACACAGTGGGCAAAAGGAAAATCGCTACTAAACGCAAGGAAATTAGAGATGATTTAAAACAGGATTTGACTTATGTCGCTTTATGAGTAACTATTAAGGGCGTGTCAATTCTCTTCAAAAATAAGAAAATCGTCATCACTGAACACTGATAAGCACATAATAAAAAAATTAAATGCTACCTCACCTGAGAAGCATAACTTTCTCGAGGATACAGTTCTAGCAGTCATAAGATTCTCAAATGGAAATGTGACCTCTCAAATTTAAGCGATACTATTGTAGATAAATACATAAAACAAGATTATATCCATTAAAGATACAAGGTTTTGATTTGTCTTAAATCACCAAATGAAGAGAATTTTTTTCCATTTTGTTATTATTATTTTATGTTGACAGCTTTAGCTAAAGGGAATTAAACTCACACAATAAATAAATAACTAAATAAAATGAAACCTAAATAATAAAGCTCCCAGGGCGGCGCCTGTGGCTCAAAGGAGTAGGGCACTGGCCCCATATACCTGAGGTGGCGGGTGCAAACCCAGTCCCAGCCAAAAACTGCAAAATAATAATAATAATAATAATAATAATAATAATAATAATAATAATGCCTCCCAAAAGGGGGTTTAAAATTTATCAATCACGCTGGGCATGGTGGCTCATGCCTGTAATTCTAGCACTCTGGGAGGCCCAGGCAGGTGGATCGTTTGAGCTCAGGAGTTCAAGACCAGCTTGAACAAGAACCAGACCCATCTGTGCTAAAAATAGAAAAACTACCTGGGTGTTGTGGGTTGTGGCAGGTGCCTATGGTCCCTGCCACAGAGGACTGAGGGCAGACTGAGGCAGGAAGATTACTCAAGCCCAAGAGTTTGAGGTTACTGTGAGATATGACACCATAGCCCTCCACCAAGGCGACAGAGTGAGATTCTGTCTCAAAAAAAATTTTAGTGCTGGGTGAACTGGATGGCAACCTGTAGAAGACTGAAACTGGACCCCTACCTTTCACCATTAACAAAAACTGATTCTCACTGGATAAAAGATTTAAACTTACGACATGAAACTATAAAAATACTAGAAGAGAGTGCATGGAAAACTCTTGATGAAATTGGCCTGGGAGAATACTTTATGAGGAGGACCCCCCAGGCAATAGAAGCAACACCAAAAATACATTACTGGGATCTGATCAAACTAAAAAGCTTTTGCACAGCCAAGAGCACAGTAAGTAAAGAAAACAGACAATCTTCAAAATGGGACAATATTTTTGCAGGCTATGCTTCCAACAAAGGTCTGATAACTAGATTCTACAGAGAACTCAAACTAATCAATAAGAAAAGAATAAATAACTCTATTGCTTTGTGGGCAAGAGACTTGAACAGAAACTTCTCTGATGAAGACAGGCGCATGGCCTACAAACACATGAAAAAATGCTCATCATTCTTAAGCATCAGAGAAATGCAAATCAAAACCACTTTGAGTTATCATCCAACTCCAGGAAGATTAGCCCACATCACAAAATCCCAAGACTACAGACGTTGGTGTGGATGCGGAGAGAAGGGAACACTTCTACACTGCTGGTGGGAATGCAAGCTAATACGACCTTTTTGGAAAGAAGTTTGGAGAACACTCAAGGAACTAAAAGTAGACCTACTATTCGATCCTGCAATTCCTCTACTAGGTATATACCCAGATGATTAAACATTATTTTACAACAAAGACATTTGCACCAGAATGTTTACTGCAGCCCAATTCATAATTGCCAAGACATAGAAACAGCCCAAGTGCCCATTGCCCCATCAATGGATTAACAAATTGTGGTGTATGTACACCACGGAATACTATGCAGCTATAAAAAAGGAGACTTCACATCTTTTATGTTTACCTGGATGGAGCTGGAACATATTCTTAGTAACATATTCTTCTTAGTATCTCAAGAATTGAATAAAAAGTATCCAATGTACTCAATGCTACTATGAAATCAATATGTAATCACCTACACACCTGCCACTGCCAGAAAGTAGAAGGGAAAAGGAGAGAGAGGGGAGGGAAGGGGGGTATTATGGGAGGAAGGAGGGTATTCAGGGGAACCTGACCTAATGTTCATGATGCAATGGTACATTTCAAAACCATTAAGAAAAGAGTATAATTGTGATGGATGTGTGACTTAGTTCAATGTAAGCATTCCACACTGTATATTGAAGCACAGTGAACCACTTCTTATGTCTGCACTCTTTGCACATATGGTACTTCTCAGTTGATTCCAAACCTGAACCCCATAAATGCATCAACGTACAAAGTTATGATTTAATAAAAAACAATTTAAAAATTTTTAATTTAAAAATTAAGTAAATAAATAAGAACTACCAATCAGTTCCATCAGAGTCATCTGCACATGAGAATACATGGCTCACTGTGCTAAAACTGGCCGCATAATCTGTGTAATGCAGCTACCCATCTCCAGAAATCCTCTGGTTCTTCAGATGGGCAAGTCACTAAGACAGAAGAATATGAAGAGGGAGAAAAGCCTAGACAGCAACCTCAGTACCTCCCCCACCTCACGACTGTGCCTAGAAACAAGCCCAGGGCTGTCGACTCTCAGTGAGGGACCAGCCTTTCTTTCCCACCTTGCGAGATGCTACACAGATGAGACCAAGCCTTGTCTTTGGCCTAGAGATGGCCTTGAACAACCAGAAAGAGGAGACAGATATACACTGAGTATACGACCTTCTCTGGAATCCAACGGCCAGCAGCATCTTAACACTGAATTACAAAGGCATTCAATGCTGGGCCAATGAACATAATCCCCCCACGGGCAGCCTTACACTGTATTGGCAGGATATTAAAATGCACAATGACGTCTCTTTCCTTGAGAAGCAAGAAATAGATAATAAAAAGAAAGTCCTCAAAGATCTTGAATGGTAAAGTGATGAAAGGACGAGTGGGAAGCCCGTCATGAAGAGGGCAAGAGAGATTATAAAATAATTGGATCTCACCCAAGCAGCAGACAAAGCACACAGAAACCATATTTAAACTATGGAAAAGCAAAAGGATGTACAGCTTGAAATATGCTAATATGGTTTGAAACCTGGCTGTAGCAAAGGAAGTATCACCAAATGGGGGCCGGAGAAGGTAGCAGTGACGGACGGACCTCGGGAGAACAATGCTAGGGCATTAGAGGACAGCAACTGCCTTCCCATCCCGCCATGAACATGGAATGTTTTTCCTCTTAGATACCTAAGTTTGGAATCAACTGAGAAGTACCATATGTGCAAAGAGTGCAGAGATAAGAAGTGGTTCACTGTGCTAAAACCGGCTACATCATCGTCTCTGCATTAAGTTACTTACCAACTTATAAAACCTCAGAGCAGGCCGCTGCCAGCCAAACGGAGCTGCAGAGCATGGAGACCAGTGTGAAGGTGAAAGGTGATCAACACAGTGAATCCATAACTACACAAATGACCCAGAAGGTAGAAAAATGTCTTTTCTATAAATGCAAACAGAAAAATGAGGTCAACGTGTAAAAGGTGACATGATTAAAATGCAGATCAGTGGTGGCTTGGCTAAGGAAAGTATTCTGACACTGGACACTGCAGTGTGGGAACAGTTATATGACCCTACGAATTTATTAAAATCATGGAGTAATAAACTGCAAAGGGTAAATTTTATGGTATGTAAATTATACCTTCTTAAAGCCACAATGGTTCTTTAAAGAATGTTTATAAAGTTGATATGTTGAGAAATTCAATAGTATTCTCTTCCTATAAAATAACTGTACCATATTTTTCAGTGATAAGTTAGTTGCATTGAAAACAATCTTCTTCCACTGTTGGGAATACAATCTTTTTTTTTTTTTTTTTGAGACAGAGTCTCACTATGTCGCCCTCAGTAGGGTGCCGTGTGCCGTGGCATCACAACTCACAGCAACCTCAAACTCTTGGGGTTAAGCAATTCTCTTGCCTCAGCCTCCCAAGTAGCTGGGACTTCAGGCGCCCTCCATAACGCCCGGCTATTTTTTGTTGCAGTTGTCATGGTTCTTTAGCTGGCCCAGGCTGGGTTCGAACCCACCAGCCTCAGTGTATGTGGCTGACACCCTACCCACTGAGCTATGGGCACTGCTGGGAATACAAATTTTTATGATAATCTAAAATAAGAGTCTCAAGTTTTTTTTAATGACCCTAAATGAATTACTGTCATACTCATTAATAATCCAAATAATAGCCAACATAGCAAGAAACACTTACAAGAAATCAAAGGAAGACATTTCAGTAGATTTCTCAACATTTACCTAGTTCAAGCCCAATGGTAACATTAACAGTGACAGATCACTGTTGAATTTTATCATTTCAGAAGAAAAGTATTTTTAAACTCCAGTGGGCAAAGTTGATAAAGCTAACCAATAAACCAAGAGCCTTTTTACAAAAAAAGGCTGTCCCTGAATCGTATATATTTAAAACATTTGGAAAGCACCATGTTGCATCGAGTATGTGGTTAGGAGTGTTGGTCTGCCTTGACCAGGTACTAATGACTTGGGCCAGTTACTTTTTTCCTGATTCTGCATTATAAAATGAAGATAACAGTAGAATAATATCTAGCACACCATACTGTTAATGTGTCAAAAGGGAAGACTTTCGTTATGCCTAGTATATGGTAAGTGGCAAGAAATGCTAGCTGCTGTTCTATTCTTACTGATGTTACTACCCCTGGGTTGGGTTCAACAGACAGGATGACTTTATTCTCTGTGGATAGCTCCAGTTCTTTACCTTCCTGGAAAGTCAATTAGTCAAAGATGTTCAACGCCACTGGAGAACATGCATCCAGCTGTTGTCACAGAAAATATCTTCCAACTTTGCCATGTCTCAGAACTTGTCCGACATACTTTCTTCAGCTGGGACTAGACCAAATTATAAGCCACATAGGACAAAGGGGCCATTTACACCGGTTCTTCCAGGTGAAAGGAATACCAGAGATAGAGATACGCAATAATTTAAATATGCAGGGTAAGGCCTCATTTTTTCCTTCATAAAAAAAGTAATTTGAAGGCCTTGAAAATGTAGCATCATTCATGTTGCCAATCCTTAAAAAAGATTCACATTTCCTCTGGTTCTTCCTCTTTCTCCTGTTCCCCAGAATGTATGTATGTGGGCGTACAAATCCCCAGGCAAGTCTGCATAGATTGTGATAATCTTACAAAGTTTTGAAAATAACTTCCCTCTTCCTTTGACTGACAGGACAAGATAAATGGGAACTTTATAGACCCCAGTGCCAGCATACGTCAAAGGGAAAGTGCAGGCTCAGAAAACCGAGGGCTAGTACACTTTTTATTTATTTTCAGAGCTTCTAAAATATGCCACAAGCTTTGAGCATAGGACTAATTTTAATGGAAATCTATTTACTAGCATGCTGATATGCAAAAGTAGGCTTATTATTATCATTAATTATTATTATTATTATCATTGAGCATGGCCTCTGTGGCAGGCACTTCAGCAGATATTGATAATTTCTCAGTTTTCTTTGAGAGGTTAGTGGGAGGGCTTGGAGGAATTCCTCACAGTAGAATCAGAAGAAGGGTTCTTTGAGACTCACTGGGCTCAATACCTGAGAAACTTTCATTTTCACATTTGTACATTCATATAAGTAGGAGAGGACTGGTACAGTTAGTATTCTTTGAGGATGTCCTCGTATTGTTTGGAAATGTCTACTGATCTAATAGATCTAGGAAAACACTCATATTCTGAATACGAAAGGCATTTACTTTAAAATGTCAAAGCACAACAATCTTGATCCAATTTGGCAAAGCCAAAGAGGACTTACTTTATGAATACTGAGTTCACCTACAGACTGTGTAATAGGTCTTTGGTTGTTGGGGGGTTTTTTGTTTGTTTGTTTGTTGAGACAGAGTCTCACTCTATCACCCTGGGTAAGTGCTGTGGCATCTGAGCTCACAGCAACCTCAAACTCTTGGGCTTGAGCAATCCTTTTGCCTCAGTTTCCCAAGAGTTGGGACTACAGGCTCCCACCACTATGCTCAGCTAGTGTTTCTATATTTAGTAGAGACAGGGTCTCACTCGTGCTCAGGCTGGGCTTGAACCCCTGAGCTCAAACAATCCACCCACATCAGCCTCCCAGAGGGCTGGGATAACAGTCATGAGCCACCACGCTGGCTTGGTCTTTGTTTTTTATAGCCACTATCAGCAGTGGACATTCTGCACACTAAAATAATGTGTAAGATTAGATTTCTTCCAGCTGAAAGTACCCCCAAAGTCATCAGAATGTGATTTTTGAGATTCTCTGTTTCCTATAAGGTTAAAAACTATTGCCAAATACACCAAGAATTTTACAAGCAGATATATTTTTTAAAATATACTGTGACGAAGTCTACCAATCTGACCTAAAATGTAAATAAAAGAGAAAAGGAAATTTGTACTGTGTGAGAAAATTCTGATGCTACCAAGAAACAAAATGGCTAACATACCTATCTTATTCCTTTCCTAGGACAGCAAACCCAGAAATGGCCTGAGAAATATGTAAGTGATTCTGTTTTTCCCAGGGCCATGGCATCAACCAAAGACAAGAAATGAACCATTTACTGTGTCTTTGCATACATACGCCATTGATTTCTAGAGCACATTTTCCCCCTCATTTAGAGCTACTGCCCCAGAGATAAGACTTGAGCTTCCCATTCACAAGAATCCCCATTGATGCAGTCACTGGGCATTATATGGCTGTTTGCAAATTCCCATCTGCCCTAAGCGATGTGCAGTCTCTGCTAGCTAACAGCTGGATTAAGCAGGCGACACCTCCTCGGTCTCCTACCCTCCCAGGCTCTGTTACAAGAAAACCACTCTAATTCTGACCTCTAAGGGGGTGCCTGCACATCAGCCTATCCCATCCACTGTTGTTCTCAACAGCTCACTCTGTAATATATAAGCCACTGGGCCACGAAATCCCTAGGCATTTTCAAAAGTTACCCCTTCATTCCCTGCACACATTAAAAAATGTCCCCATGTCCTTCTGGGCACCGTCCATGTTGAGAATTTTCTCCTGCATACAGGTTCCACCTGATACAGCTGAAGATCTAAATTCAGCTCTCGGGGGGCAATTTTAATGACTTCCCATCATTCCCACAGAAGACATTCCAGAAGCAGCACAGGGAAAGTATTCAATTAGTGAAGTACACGGAGGAGAACACACAGACAGCTCCGAACGGCACGCACGTGCCTACGTGAATCTCTCCCTTGGGATCAGCACTGCGCAGGATTTGTCAGCCCTCCCTGCAGCTTTTCACCTTCATTTCCTCTCTGCACAGGAAGCCATCCGTCCTCCACACGAGGGCAGCCCCTGGAGGCAAGACATGTGGGAACATGTGTCCCACCGATGCATGGGCTGCTTTCCAGAACACTTGCTGGCGATCCTTCCTTGATGTCAAGGCATCAGGAGGATGCTAATAAAACTGCTAAATCGGCTAAAATTAATGTTTAATGCCGTCTACCATGCAAAAACATCCAGGCTTTGCCATCTTTAGGTCTTTGCCTTCTGATGTTCTGTTCATACCATGCAGTCTCCTGAGCAGTGTTCCTTGAACTTCCAGGTGAATACAGATGGGCCGTGAATCTTGTTGAAATGCACACTCTGACTGAGCAGGTCTGGGAGGCTGCATTCTACACGCTCCCCGGTGGCACTGCTGCTGCCATCCTTGGCCTGCTCTTCAGAACATGAATGAAGCCTACGCCTGCGCACACAACAGACTCTTCACAACCTGCTTCCGCTGTGTGACCAGTTACCAGTCCTGTCCCCATACCATTAAACACCAGAAGTAAAACGTCTAATCTTTTGTTTTAAAGATAATGCTTACCGTGGATTATTTTCTTCCTGAAAGATTTAAAAAAAAAAAATACAGTATCTATTTTATCTTACTATTTGTTAAGGTAAATTTAGTTCATGGTTTTCCACGTAGAGAAAAAGAGTTAAAAAGGGGATCACTCCTAGCCCGGTATTTCTATGATTTTACTTCTCAGAATATGAAAATCAAAATCAAGAAATGTCATGCCACAAACTTGAAGCATCTAGCAAATGTAGTCAAAAATACAGAAATCATTAAAGCCTTGTCTTCTCTTTCCAGGATATTTTGGGCTCACACAAGTGCACAAATGGTTATAACACAAAGCAGGAGTAACTATGCAGAGAATTACTTGTGCTTTTCCCCCCTCAGGTACTCACAAAGGATCATGATTGTCTGTGTTCCTATTGACCTAAAAGCCTGGCATTTATGGAACAACACTACACTTATTTAATCTGACCTGTTTTGAAAATGTGAATTTTTTTCTTTTTTTTTTAAATTTTATTAAATCATAATTGTGTACATTAGTGTAATCATGGGGCACAATGTGCTGACTACATATACAATCTGAAATGTTTTCATCAAACTGTTAAACACAGCCTTCATGGCATTTTCTTAATCACTATATGAAGACATTGGTATTCTACATTTAGTAAGTTTCACCAGTACCCTTCTAAGATGCACCATAGGTGTGATCCCACCAATTGTCCTCCCTCCACCCATCC
>CAUYRH010093229.1:0-11959 GCA_963574655.1 Perodicticus potto
ATTCCTCTTTTTTAAGTATCCAATTGTTTACATCTTTACTAAAGTTTTACTTTGCTCTGTAAAGATCTTGTGCATTCACTTGTTATGGTCTTGAATGTTTTAAATTTTCTGTTGTGATTTTATATATTTTCAAATTTTTATACTTGGTTATTGATGTGTAAGTGAATGACAAATTATTTTTAATAAGTTTATCTTTATTTAAAAGTTCATCTTTATTTACTTGATGTACCTGACAAAAACTTGTGATATAATCTTTATAAAGGGCTTTAATAAATAAAATGTACTTGAAGGCTAAAAAAAATAAATAAATAAATAAAAGTTACTTATTAGGTATCGGCACTGAAGGAGGGAACATGGAAAATGTCAGATAGGATATCTCCAGCTTGTTTTGCAAACTGCAGACCTTGAAAACGACCTCTGCCTCCAGCATTGAGAGACCTTTGTAATCTAGAGAATGTTTACCATAACCATTAGGTCTAGTATTGCCACATCTCACATATACATTCTCTCTTGGAGGTCAGTTTTTTGCCCTCCTGCATACAAACAACACACATGCCGTTCTCATGACTTTAGGTCTCTCAATCAGAAAGTGAGTCTATGTTGAAGGTCAGGGACAATTTTCCCTACAATGTAAGGTCTATCTGAACTTCTATAATTGAAATTAATTATCTGACAAGGATAAAGTAAACTTAACAAATGTTTTTTCTTCGTTTGTGTGCTTTTGGATTCTGCAATCCCATTACTAGGTATCTACCTAGGAGAAAAAAAATCATTTTACCACAAGGCTATTTGCACTAGAATGTTTCTTGCAGCTTGATTCACGATTGGCAAGATGTGGAAGCAACTCAAGTGCTCATCAACACATGAATGGATCAACAAACTGAGAAATATGTATACTATAGGATACTACTTAGTCATATAAAGGTGGAGACTTTGTAGCTTATGCAGTTTTTGGCTGAGGCCAGGTTTGAATCTGCCGCCTCTGGTATACGGGGCTGACACCCTACTCCTTGAGCCACAGGTGCTCCCCTAGAGCACCTTTCGTATTTACATGGATGGAGTTGAAACGCATTCTTCTTAGTAAAGTATCACAATATTGGGAAAAGAAAAACAATTCCAATACTTGTACTCAATACTAATATTAAACCAATATATAAACAACTATACTCCTGCATGGAAAAAAAAAAAACATACACAAGCATATTTTGGTGGGGGAGGGGAGAGGAGGGAAAAAGATAAAGGAGGAGGGAGGTTGATGGGTAGATTCTCACCTAATGTGCATAATATAACAGTGTTAAGCACGCCCACACACACCCGCCATGAAGGGCTCAACTACAATTTGAACATTACCTTAGAAATGAAAACAGCGTTACCTAAACATTTGTACCCTCATATTGATCTGAAATTTAAAAAAAGTTGAGCTGTACTGATCAGCAACTAAATTTCGACAATAGTTGCTCTCTGCAGTTAGCATTTATGGTCAACTTGCAGAACTGTCTAGTAGAGACATACTCTAAGAAACGTTTCGGTTTACTATGAAGTGAGAACAATATGTTCAACAGTGTCTTTAAGCTCAGAAACAGATACATCTTTAATATGAGTAGGAGATATTGGAAACTGCAAAATATTATTTATATTATATCTCGAGGGGTGTTTAGAGGTTATTTTATTTAACCCTAAAGAGACATCAGCCTTCAGCCTTCATAACTCTCTCTCTCTCTTCTTTTTTTCTTGTAGAGACAGAGTCTCACTTTATTGCCGTTGGTTGAGTGCCATGACGTCACACAGCTCACAGCAACCTCCAACTCTCAATTCTCTTGCCTCAGCCTCCCAAAGCCTTCATAACTCTTAATTACAAGACAAGTAAGAGGCGGCGCTTGTGGTTCAGTGAGTAGGGTGACGGTCCTACGTACCGGAGGTGGAGAGTTCAAACCCTCGGTATGTAGGACCAGCTCCACACCCACTGGACCCCAGGCGCCGCCCCACTTTTGAAAACTTCTGAAGAAATCATCCAGTTGTATCCAATTTAGCTTTTGGTAAAGCCATGCCCTAAAGCACAGTCTAGCAAAATTTAATTTCTGTGATTTCATATGAAAGCACGGGTGCGCTCGCGCCCCCTTCAGGTTAGAGATGGCATTGCACATTAAGATGAGCAAAAAACTTCTAAGCTGCTGGAGCAGTGTCTTGAAGTTTTAGGATACAAAGAGATTTTGAAGTTACACTCTGACATAGAGATGAACTTAGATAAAGAAAAGAAGAGATACAGATTTATTTTCAAAATTATATCACTTTCAGGTAAAGTAAAAGCCAGAGATGAGATCCCCTTGATTAAAAAATAGAATACCCTGAAGCAAAAAGTATGCAAGTCTACTGAAGATGTGAACCAGTTACTTCAGGAAAGATGATTCTGCCTCAGTATGAAAATT
The DNA here is from genome assembly GCA_963574655.1 of Perodicticus potto. Classification (NCBI taxonomy): domain Eukaryota; kingdom Metazoa; phylum Chordata; class Mammalia; order Primates; family Lorisidae; genus Perodicticus; species Perodicticus potto. Next base: position 2,427 of record CAUYRH010093229.1, read on the forward strand.
CTTAATGTGAACATGAAATACAATGCTCAGAATCCTCTCAATGCCAGGAAAAGAAAGTCATATGCCTAATTGAGAGTATGGCTCTCCTGACAAATGCCTTCCTTTGCCTACTTAGCTAGCCCTATTCAACTGCATTTTTGAAGAAGACTCCTATATTCTGAGCTTATTCCAGAGGAAATGTCTCAGGATAGCATCTGAAAAAAAAAAAAAAAAAACGCTTCAAGAGATGAAGTGTCATTGCTATTCAGCAGTCAATCTGTGGAGACTCAAGAAAGTACAAAGGGCTCAGAGGAAGGGGCAATCAGGAACTAAAAATATTATGAAGATAAAGAAGATATGATGATGAAAGATGAGATTGGGGACTTTGATGAGTTCTTTTAAAAATGTTCAAAGATTAAAATGACTAAAAGTCAGGAATATGGAATCCTTTACTAACTCCTTAAATAGACAACCTATTTATTGAATAAAAATACCACCTCGCACATCTTGCTCTCTAAAGATTCAGAAGATTGGGAGATAGAAGAAGCAACTAAAGCTGAAGTTGAAGCCACTGCTGCTGCTGCTGCTGATGGTGAGATTTAGGAAGTAAAATGCCTCTTTTATGAAATTAGTCCATAGGGCCCTCTGACTCCTTTCAAAGGTATATTTTATTGAGGGGTTGGCAGGAGGAAAATCTGGAAGCTCCCTGAGAGCTGCCTCCATTCCATTTCATTATCTGGCCCACAAAAATAAGTACCTGTAGACATTTGGAATATATGAAACTAACCTTACGATTCAAAAACTGCAGGGACAGAGAGGCTTTGAAACTATTTACAGCAAATGCTAGAAGAAACACACCACGGTCAAACAGAGGGCCCAGAGTCCAAGAGAGCTTCTCACAGGTCACTGGAATGTACCTCTGAGAGATTAAAATGCATCTTACAAGTTAACAAATGCAGATGTTCAAGAAGAATGTCTGTAAATTCAAAAAAAATATCCAGCTCATACAGAGGAAACAAACTGATGAGTTGCATCTACAAAGAAGAGCTTGATATTGTATATGCAAGATGGGAAAGAACATGTGGTCTCTTTCTCAGTTGGAACTAATAACATTCAGCTATACCAACAAACAAGTTAAGAAAAGATGACATGAAAAGCTTTTGAGATGTAAATAAACTGAATTGCATATAAAATATTAAGTCAAAATTTTATAAGTGTAACATCAATAAATTTTATTTTCGGTTGAAATTCATAATTTCCTTTTTCTTTATTGAGACAATGTCTAACTCTATTTTCCCTGGAGGGGGTGCTGCCATGGCATCCTCATAGCTCACAGTAACCTCAAACTCCTGGTCTCACGTGATCCTCCTGCCTCAGCCCGCCAAGTAGCTAGGACTACAGGTGACCACCACAACACCTGCTAATTTTTTCTACATTTTTGTAGAAATGGCATCTCACTCTTCCTCAGGCTCCTCTCAAACTCCTGGCCTCAAGCAGTCTTCTCACTTCAGTCTCCCAAACTGCTAGGATTTCAGGTGTGAGCCACCATGCCTGGTGATAATTTCCTTTTATTATTATTTTTTAACATTTATTCTTTTATAATTTAATTTTTTATTAAATCATAGCCGCATACATTAATTAAAATCATAGCTGTATACATTCATGGTTACAATGTGATGATTTGATATACAATGTAGAATGCTTTAATTAAACTGATTAACATAACCATCACCTCACTTACTTATTTTTTGTGATAAGACATTTAAAATTTACTTTCAGTTATTTTGAATTATACCCTTGCATTGTGTACATTAGGTGACATCCTGCCAAATGACCCCCCACCTCCCATCAATTTCTCTTTCCTCCCTCTCCCTCCTCTACCTTCTCCCTTGCTAGGCTCTATTTGTGTTTTATCATTCATAAGAGTGTGTGAGTGTTTATATATTGGTTTCATAATAGTATTGAGCACACTGGATACTTTTTATTTGTTTTTTCTAAGAAGAATGTGTTCCAATTCCATCTAGGTGAACACAAAGGCTGTAAAGTCTTCATCTTTTTATGGCTGAATAGTATTCCATGGTACACATATATCACAATTTCTGAATCCATTCATGGGTTGATGGGCATTTGGGTAGCTTCCATGACTTGGCAATTATGAATTGGTCTGCTGTAAACATTCTAGTGCAAATGCCTTTGGGGCAAAATGATTTTTGTTCTTCTTGGTAACCTTGTAATGGAACTGCAGGATCAAACTTTTAGCTTCCATAAAAATTGTATTAGTTTTCAATCCTATTAGCAGTGTAGAAGTGTTTTCTTCTCTCTATATGTATGCCATATGTTTTTACCTAAGCCTAGTGCTGCGACTCATGCCTGCAATCCTAGCACTCTAGGAGGCTGAGATGGGAGGATCCCTTGAACTCAGGAGTTTGATATCATTCTGAACAAGAGTGAGATCCCTTTTGCACAAAGAGTGGAAAAAACTAGCCAGGTGTTATGGAAGCCTATTGTGCCAGCTACTCAGAAGGTGGAGTCAGGAGGATCACTTTAACCCAGGAATGTGAGGTTGCTGCAAGCTAACCTGATGCCACAGCACTCTAATTTGGGTAGGAGATTGAGGCTCTATCTCAAAAAATAAAAATAAAAATAAAAATAAAAACAAAATACAATAATAAAGCACTGTTTACCAAAACTGACTAAAGAAGAAAAAAAAAAAAAAAACAGAAACCACGAATAGCCATATATCTATTAAGAAATTGGTTATTTCTTTTCTTCTGTACACAATTATGATTTAATATTAAAAAAACAGAAATTGATTTAATACTCATAAATTTCTCCAATAAAGAAATCCCCAACTGATGTACTTAAAAAATAATGTTAATGACATAAAAAGGAATGTCACAGGGAAGAGCTACTCAAAATGCATATGGGTGGAAAAGAACTTGTATCCAGAATATATACAAAACTTACAAGTCAGCAGTAGGAGGTCCAACAACATGATTTTAAAAATGGGCAAAAGATCTGAGCATATATGGGTGGTGCCTCTGGCTTAGTGGGTAGGGCACTGGCCCCATACACCAAGGGTGGCTGATTCAAACCTGGACCCAGCCAAACTGCAACAACAACAAAAATAGCTGGGCATTGTGGTGGGCACCTGTAGTCCCAGCTACTTGGGAGGCTGAGGCAAGAGAGTCTCCTAAGCCCAGGAGTAGGAGGTTGCTGTGAGCTATGACGCCATGGCACTCTACCAAGGGTGATAAAATAAGACTTTGTCTCTAAAAAAAATGAAAAAATGAAAAAAATAATAATAAATATGAGCATATATACATTATAGGTATTACAAAGATGGAAAATTACAATATGAAAAGATTATCAGCAACATTATTCCTTAGTGAAATACTAATTAAAACCACAATAAATACCATCATACATCCCCTAGAATAGCTGAAATTAAAAAGACTGATAGTACCCGTACACTGTACCCCATGATTGAATTATTGTACACAGCTATGATTCAATAAAAAATAAAAAAAAAAAGACTGATATTAAATACCACATGTTGGTGAGAGATTTGGAGCAACTAGAACTTCAATCCTTTGCTGGTGGCAGTGAAAAATTCTGCAACAATCTTGCCAAACACTTTGACAGATTCTTGCAAAGTTAAGCATGCATTTATTGTATACTCCAGCAATTTCAGAAATTTAACGTGTAGGTATTTATCTTTGTCACATACAATGGTTTGTTTACAAAGAGACCTATATAATGGTGCTCATGGCAGCTTTAATTATAACAATCTAAAAAAGAAATTTACTCAACTGTCTGTGGATAAACCAATTGCGATATACACACATAATGTAATACTATTCAGCAATTTAAAAAAAATGAACTACTTATATCACAATGACATAGATGGATTTCAAAAATGTCTGAAAAGTTTTAAAAAGCCAGTTGCACAAAAATTTTGATGTATGATTTTATTTAATATAAATTTTTGTACCAGAAATGATGATCTATAGATATAGATATTAGCTACGTGTTTGCCTGGTGTGGGGGTGGTCAATTGAATTTAATGGGGAACAAATGAACTCATCAGTGACCATTCCACCTCCACTTTTTTCAGAATAGGGGAATTTTTACCTTGGTTAAATAACAACCCCCCCAATTCCCAGTGCCTTACAGTAAAGGTTTGTTTTCAATTCTCCAAAGTTCTTGTAAGTTAATGTGATTCTTCAGGGAAATATTTATATTTAAAACATTTCAGATTAATATTGGGGTACATACAATTAAGTTACATAGCTTGCTTCTGTAAGGTTAAAGTCTGGGTTGTTGTGGCCTTCTCCCAGGAAGTGAATAACATACCCGTGCAACATACCTGTAGGGTGGGGATTTACCCAACCTCTTCTCTCACATGAAAGAGTGAATAGTTATTAATATATCACTAGAGTAGTTATTAATCTAGTGATTATTTACACAGGGTATCAGTGATATGAGCTGATAGAGGTTCCACTACCTATGTTCTCATCTAGAGAAGGTGAGCTCTTAAGTTGTAGCAGAAAGAAGTAGAGTGATTAGAGGACTATGCATTGCTTGAACTGCAACAACTTTGCAGCAACTTTCATTGCTTGAATATAGAAACCAAGCTCTTTCTGTGTGCATTTTATTGGCTGGAATTAGCCACGTGGCTTTTCCAGTTGCAAAGAAGGTGGTTGATGAGGTCTTCTATGTGCCTGGTGATCATAAATAATGTTTGGTAAATAGACCAGTATATAATAATCCATGAAAATTTATAATGTATTTCTTACATGATATTCATTGAAATTGTCAGCAATAAGCTATATCCATTTGGGTTAATGACTCAGAATTGCTAAACTATCCTCATTACTAATCCTGTTTATCAGTGAGCATCTAAAATATCTCATGAACGTAATTTCCTTTGAATCTGGGTTAAGGTGTACCCTGATTTGATATTTATCCTACTGTAATTCATTCTAGGGTCTCTAACCATGGTCATAGTATACTAGACACGGTTTCTTCACATCATCAGGAAATTCCTCCAGGAGCAGAAAGCGAATGCATACTAGTAGATGCAGTCCCAGGAGCTATCTGAAGACACCCACTTTTTGGATCTCCTTCAGAGAGGTTAATACATGTATCAAATGAGTTGGATGGCTTATTATCCACTAAAAACCCTGAATACCTATCCCCAAGCCACCATACAAAGTCTTGTGCCTTGGTAGAACAAGTAACTTACATTAGTGAATACTAAATATGGCAGTAAAATGAATACAACAGTAAAATATTGACTGACACTATGTTCCAGATCTTAAGGCCCACATTCTGAAAGTGAGTACAAATTGCCACTTTTAAAGTGCATGCAGTTTGTAACATCTCTGATTATTTGACTGATATGGTAAAGCTTTCCAGCTACCTCTGATGAGTATGAAAAAGCTATATGCCATAAAATACAGCTAGTTGCAGCAGTGTCTGCCTGGGATTATTGAGGCAAAAGCACAGTCTTTAATATTTTATGGGAAACCTATCTGCATTTGAATCATTTTAGGGTTGCTTTGTATGAATTCATCATAATTTCAAATATTTCCGTGTATTTACATTGCTGATGTTACTTGCATTTGTGTTAACAGTGCTACTCTGAATGTCTTCTGCAGGTATGCTGGTATACGTGTGTACTAATATGAAGTGCAATAGCTCAATAGCTCATCCAAGGCAATGTCAGCTTTCTCAATGAATAGGTAATGATGAAAAATACTTATGTCAGACTTCTTATCTTGAAAGCCTAAAAAAGTCATTATAAAACCATTAAGATACAAGTTTTGCTTAAATGTCAACTGTGGATGAAATTTTGCAGTCATTTTTGAGGAATGTTCAACACTTAAAAGCATTTCTTTGAAAGAAGGTAGCTCCAAAGTTTTAATCCTACTTATTTCTAAGTTGCCAAAGAAGTCTAAAACATATTACCTAAAGAATTAGCAAGGATTGTCAAGTCACCAGGATTTAATTCGTTCCAGGAAGCATCTTGCTTTTGGTTAGAGTGTGGGAGGAATTTACACAAGGTTTGACTTGTAAGCTCTGAGTTACAAGGTGAGTGTGATAAGATAAAAGAGAGAGAGAAGCATTTCATCCTTCTGACCTCTCTGAGGAAATGAAAGATTATCCAAAATGACTTACAGAAAAAATGCTTCCCTGTTACACTAAATGGAATTCAGACCTTATCATCCATGGTACAATATGCTGTATTAATAATGTGCATAACTATCTCATTCATTTCACTCTGAAGGATTTATTGAGTTACCTGGAATTGTCTCTTTCATACACACACACCCTAAGATTATATCATGTTATGTAAACACATAAATACAAGTGTTATTGAGCCACACCAACAACTGAAATGCAGTTCACATAAAAACTGGAAAGAAGTACCATAGAGATTTGATAAGCACACTGTAATAAACCAGGATGCAGCTTTTAATTCTGCTTCTGAAAAGTCACTTTGGAACTACATGATCTTGGGGAGTTGGTAGCACAGTGAAAATTCTGTCTAAAATATTGGCTGTCAAGTTAAAGATACCCATAGAGGGCCTTAATCATCTGATTTCTAGTATGGACATTTGAAGTTAAAAATCTATGAATGTTCAAGTGTATTTTGTATTAAGCACGAGGTTGTGACACAATCTCTATTCATTATGTGCTGTAGCAGAGTCCAGAGGCAGTTTCTCCTTCCCCATTTATCAAAGGGTACTGACTAATTACCTTGATTCTTTCTAACACCCTTTCACTGAATGAAATACTGTCATTCCCATTTTTAGTTGAGGAAACTAAGGCTTACAGATGTAAATAACTTGCCCATATCCACACAGCTAGTAAAAGGCAACAACAGGACTCAAATACATGTACAAATCTGTCTGACCTCAAAGCAGTAAACATTTTACTCTCCTTTTATGTCATGGTGATCAACATAAATAACGATAAACTTTCCATTTAAAAGAGGACTCCAAGGTTGTCTAATAAAACATCAATCTCCCATCTGTAGAAGCTGATGCTTTGATTTATTTAGAGCACCCATATTTAGTTATCCAGAATTTACATATGTAGAGAATAAGGTGGAAGATGTTAGAGAATTCAGTCCTCCATGTCTGAGTCAACTGTATCTTTTGTAGCCCCAGTTCTTCTACATCCACCCTGTTGTTAGAACTCTCTCCTGAGACTGGGACTTTGCAGCTATTCCTGGGCTGCATCTCCTTATCTCACCCCATCACCAAGGCTGAATATGTGACTCAATTTGACCAAAAGGAAGGCATTGTACTTGAATAAGAGCCTTGGCAGGATAATTAAGAAAAAGCTGGCCTTGGAGCTGGTGGATAGCACTTGAGTACTTGTTCAAGATTATCCTCTAGGTCAGTGATTTTCAAGTAAAATGTGCCAGGGCACATTGATGTGCTGTAGGAGAATCTCAGGTGTGCTGTGAAAAATTTTAGAAATTATTAATTAAATCATTTTCAAAAGAAGTTCACAGGATAGTAAGTATATGGGTTTTTTAAAACTCTTCTTATTGATTAACATAATTTAAGTGTGCTGTGGAAGTTTATATGATCAAGTGTGATGTGAAATAAAAATGTTGAAAAACACTACTCTGGGGAACTGTGGTTAAAGATTTTAGTTTTATTGATAACTTGTGACCCTTTAACACTCATGACAATGACACCATTGGGCCAGTCATGCTCATATATTGGTCGTTGGTCTTGATAAGGTCCTATATTCTGTAGTGAAAATTTTCCAGCATGTGAAACTAACTAAAATGTAAGATTCTTGTGACTTCCGTACCATTCCATAGAATTCTCCCTTTCTTTCTTTCTCTTTTTAAACTATTATTGCTACTTTAACAGAAAATTTCAATCTCTAAAAAGTAAAACAAATCTCATCTCTTTTATCAGAAAGAAATACTGTATTTCAGTTAATATACTTGGTTTGGTAGGGACATTTTCTGCATATATTTATACTATGTATTGTCTCTTACCAATCTCTCTGCACAATTCATGAGAGTTTCATTGAACAGATGCTGCTACTACTTAAATTTTTTCTTCATACTTCAGCTACAAAGTTGAAGCTTTTAATTACAAGCAGTGGGACTCATCATATTAGATTTATATGTAGTATACCAGGCTCCATCACATTAGATTCATGGATTTTATCATAGTACAATAAGTCTATTGTTCCATTCTTTTATTTTTTAAATATGTTCATAGCCAGTGTTTTTCTGATTTTTAAATGAAATACGGATATGTCCAATATACCTTCTAGTAGGCTTTTATGCATCTAACTGAGAAAATTTTTGAATGAGGAAAGGTTCCAACAGTGCCTTGCAGCATGGCTCTGTAGAATTTTCTACAGATTGATATCTGTAGGTAAATTGCACACCTTGTGTACATTTGTTAACACAGGTACTGATCCACTAAATTGTTTGTCTTTTATTCCATATTCAAGGGTCTCACGAAAGCCCCTGTCAGATTCCCTGATGAATCCAGGATAACATTAACCATTGCAGTGCTTGTCTTTACATCATCAAGCTGAGTGGTTCAGGGTTAATAGATTTTGAAATCTGACCCTTTCTTGAAATTTATGGAGACCATGCTCCTGAATTAGTCTCAGGCATGCCAAAGTGTACCTGATTTCTTCTAGATCTAATCTGGAGAAATTTCAGATCTGAAATGGATTTATTAAAAAAATATTTGCATGACCTCTGGTATCTGGTATTGATGCCTCTTATCCTTATTTTATCATTTACCCTAAAATCTTTTATACCAATTTATGTCATGCTGTGAACGTTAGATCGCTTTTCATTTCATGCTGTGATGGATAAATTATACGAAGGAGTTGACTCTCTAGAACTAAATAATATGATAGAGTTTTGCTAGCTTTGTGAATCTAAGGTGTAAGGATTCTTCCTGCATTCACAGAATAGATTATTATTTAAGAATTAGAATAATTTATTAAATTTATTCTGAATGTTTCCCAGTTCTCTCTAGGAAGATACTAAATGAGCCTGATACTTCCTTTCCTGAGTTCTGATCTTAGTCTGGAAGTGGTGTGACTATTTGTCAGGATTCAGTGGACAATATGTGTTTTCATTTTAAATACTTTCCATTTCTTCATAGCCTAGTCATATAAATACGTCAGAAATTGTTTAAACATATCATAAAACAATTAAAATTCTTGAGACTTTATGACAAAAGGCTTATGAATGTATTTATTATTATTTTTATTCTCTTTAACCAGATAATCATTGGTGTTAATAGATTTCCTCTTTAGAAATTTCAGGTTCTTATAACTTCTGCCATTTTTTTTTCTTTTTCTTTTTTTTTTTTTTAATTAAATCATAGCTACGTACATTACTGCAATCAAGGGGTACAATGTGCTGGCATCATATGCAATCTGAAATGTTTTCATCAAACAGTTTAACGTACCTTTCATGGCATTTTCTTAGTTATTGTATGAAGACATTTGTATTCTGCATTTAGTAAGTTTCGCCTGTACCCTTCTAA
>CAUYRH010093231.1:0-16920 GCA_963574655.1 Perodicticus potto
TTTAACCTTTTCTCATGGAATGGATATACTCCACTGTATGCAACCATTCTCCTTTGATGTTCATTTAAAATGTTACCAGCTGTGTATTTCTAAATGACTCCTTTTTTTTTTTTTTTTTTGAGACAGAGCCTCACTTGTCACTTGGGCTAGAAAGCCACGGCCTACATCGGGTTTAGCAACCCATCTGCCTCAGTCTGTTGAGTATCTGGGACTACAGGTGCCCACCACCACGACTGGCTAATTTTTCTATTTTCAGTGGAGACAGGGTCTCATTCTTGTTCAGGCTGGTCTTGACTTCCTGAGCTCAAGCAAACCACCTACCTCCGCCTTCCAGAGTGCCAGGATTGCAGGTTGAATCCTGGCACTCTGGAAGGTGTGAGCCATCATGCCCAGCCATACTAGAAATTTCTAATCTAAAATGTATCTAACTGTTATTAATGTTCACTTCAAATTGACCAGGCATCCATATGGTCTTGGGTCACCCTTTTTGTTCAGAATGTGTAACCCATAACAGCCCTAACAAAAAACATTTCATATCAAAAAAAGTTTACCAGAATGATTTCTGTCTCATATTGTGTTATGCCAGTGACCATTAGTAATCCTGGTAAGTTTACAGAAAACTGCTTTATTGGGATGTTTAGCAAATAAACCACAGATTATTTAGCAAAACTAAATCAGAAAGAAACTTTCCAGGTTTTAGCAAAAAAGATACAGGCAAAGAACACAGACAGAAATAATGAACAGACACAGCTCCAGAAGAAGAGAGAAGCAAGAAGTAGCAAAATGCCCTCCCAGGGATCATTATGCCTCTTGAACCGCTGGTAGTAAAGTTAATTTTTAAATGCTTTGAGGTGATTAAGAAGCTGGGCATCACTTTAAATGTAAATAAGTCCCGTTTCATTTCCTGGAAGCTGACTCTGATTGGGGCAGTCGCCAGCTACTTAGCCTGCTGATAAATTTAAGATCCACGGTCTAGTTCATAATTAACCCCATCTTCTTAGCAAACTCATTTGTAAATACAAGGTTTGCCATAGAAAGCCGTATGAAAATCAAAACATCCTATTGCGTGGAGGGTGGATTGCCTACCAAATATTTGGTAGAAGGCGGTGTTATTTCCCTCAACCAACAAATCCGAAAAGAAATTTGAGAAAACATCCTAGCCATTGAATGTTGCTCCTTTCTCTGATAACAAGATTCCTGTCCCTTCAACTTCTAGCTTCTGGAAGGAGCCAGATGAATTATGTCTGTCCCTCTCCCCCGCTCTCTCTGTGTCTGTCTGGGTCCCTGCGCAGGCTCTATTCATTCCCTATCTTATCGTAATAAGCCAGGTCACCACCGAACTGAACTCGGATCACGACTGCTTGGCGTTGCCTGCTTTGTGGGTCGGGATGGCCTACTTTGTATTGTTGGCACCTCGCTGAAGTTGGCGTGCTGGCGTAAGATTGTGTAACAGCTTTACCCCGGGAACCCTCATAAAAATGAGAGGGGTGGCTCATAAAACTATCCCACTGTGCAAAACTGTAAATAGCTTCCTTAGAGGCAGGACCACGGCAGGGCTGCAAAAAGTGCCGGAGAACAGAAACAGCCGCTCTCAGAGTGGGCGCCGCCACCACCCCGCGCGTCCCCGGCGTCCTGGGAATCTGCAAAGCCAATTGTCCCCTGCGTGTTTTGCAGGCCCACACCTTTTCCTCACGGCGATTTCCCTTCTGTTTCCGCTTTGCCAGTGTTTGCGGACGCAGGAAGAGGTCGGGGGACTCAGCTGAGGACAGAGTCCCTGCCGGGGCACAGGGCCGTTCGCAGGCCGAGGGCTGGGCCGCATCAGCGCCGCGTTCACCCGCCGGGCCGAGTAAACAGTCTGGACAGCCGCCGCTTTCGCTGTCTGCTTTCAGGCTTCAGAAGGGTGTTCTAGAACAACCAGACTCTGCACCCTGAGCACAAGTAACTCTGGGGGTTATTTACAAGCCTGTGTCGTCTGCCACACTTTCATTGCCAGCTCTGGAACGCGGCAGAGTAGCTTCTTGAGACAGCCGCTGAGAGCCAGCGCCACCGCAGTTCGGAACCGTTCCTCCTCGGGGTCATTTCGTAGGACTCCCAGAGGAGCGGTGGAACCCCCCGGAGAAGGGCAGGGAAATACAGCTCTTCCCTCTACAGGTAGCAGGAATTTGAGCTGCAAATTAATTGCAGGGTACCTTTTACCTTTCCTAAAGCAATGGATCTGAGAGAGGCCGCCAGAGCAGGAAGAGAGCCTACAGCGGTGGTTCCTACAGTGGGGTCCTCATTAACATCATCTGGGAACTTGTTAGAAATGCAAATTCTACTGCTTGGGAGTGAGAACTGGAAATACATGTTTTTAAAAGCCCTCTAGGCAATTTGATGCAGCTAAAGTTTGAGAACCAGTCCTAAAAAGAGTATCTTTAGTAGATAGCAAAACTACAGTCTGTCATCAAACCGCTGTGTGCAAAGCCTACCCCTCTTGACCTTAGTTAATTAATTCTTTAAACATCAAGGTAGTTGATTCTTTAAACATCAATTTCCATCTGGAAAACAGGCAGCAACAATAAAGCAGTCCAAACTATTATTAAACACTTAGTATAGGGTGTACTAAAGGAAATTAATAAATATTTGTTGTTATTCCTTTTTTCCTTTGGGAATACCAGGACTATAGAGTATATGCATAATAAATGAAATGCATGAATAAGGCCTGATGGAGTGGTTCGCACTTGTAATCCTAGGACTCTGGAAGGTTGAGGCAGGACAATCCCCTGAGGTCAGGAGTTTGAGACCAGCCTGAGCAAGAGCAAGACCCCATCTCTAGTAAAAATTATTTTTTTTATTAGCAGTGTGTTGTAGCAGGTGCCTATAGGCTCAACTTCTCAGGAGCTGGGGCAGAAGGGCAGCTGAGGCAGGCCAGCCTCAGCCACTTGAGCCCAGGAGCTTGAGGCTTCTGCGAGCTATGCCTCCTCAGCACTCTACCCAGAGCAACAGACACTCTGTCTCAAAAAAGAAAAGAAAGAAAAAAAAGCAGGACAAATGAATGTCAGGACTATGGGTGGTTAGCTTGTGTTGAAAAGGAAAATACCGGCTCGGCACCTGTGGCTCAGCGGCCTAAGGCACCAGCCACATACACCTGAGCTGGCGGGTTCGAATCCAGCCCAGGCCTGCCAAACAACAATGACGGATGCAACCAAAAAATGGCCGGGCGTTGTGGCGGGCGCCTGTAGTCCCAGCTACTTGGGAGGTGGAGGCAGGACACTCGCTTGAGCCCAGGAATTGGAGGTTGCTGTGAGCTGTGATGCCACAGCACTCTACCGAGGGTGACAGCTTGAGGCTCTGTCTCAAAATAAATAAATAAATAAATAAATAAATAAAAATAAAAAAAATAAAAAAAAAAGAAAAGGAAAATACCAAGGGCACTACATAATTAGACTTCTGCTTTTTGGAGAACAAATTAGAAAAATAAATGTACTGTTCTCTGAGACCTAACGTACATCAAATGCATTTAGCCAGTGAAAAAGGTAGAAAGAGAGGGAAGAAAGAAAAGAAAGGAAAATGGAAAGGATAAGAATGAATGCTGTTTCATTGCATCACACAGGAAACGCAGGCTGGCGGCTAGAACATCATTTCTCCGCATCAGACACCTCCCACGTGAGGCCCGTCCTGACTGCAGGGTCTTCATTCTCCTTACCCTCCCTTCAGTTTAAGGCAACCTTGTCCTGATGGAGAGCTACTGTTAGTGTCCCCCAGTTCTGTTGCTTTCTAGAGAGGAGCTCTCCAAGAGGGGTGGAGGATGATGAGAGGTTCTGAGAGCACCAGGTAGTCGAATTTTAAAGGGTGGGACCCAGGAACACTGAGAGGCGTTCAGTGCATCTGCTGGTTGGAACAGCGAGGCGTTTAATCAGGAAATCTGGAGGAGGGGATCAGCTCATCAGAACACGGAGCATGTCTGTGCCTTCAGAAAACAAAGTCGCCGCACCCACCCCACATTGGAAATTAAATCAGATGAGGAGAGCTACTAGCCAAAAATTTGTTTAAAACCGGCTAAGTTAAAATTCTACTCCCTTCACTTTGCTGTGAGAAAAATCTGCTGTGGTTTGATAAATTGCAAGAAGTTTTGTTTTTTTTTTTATTTCCTTGACATGAAATCATGAATCAACTACTAAATTCCTGCTGAGATGAGGGGAGCCCACCTGTCCATCATTCCAGCGGACCTTGTGTTTCCTCTGCTGGATGCTGCTGCCAAATTCCTGGGAGTGTCAGAGAGCAAGGAGGTGGCTGCAGGGTGTTAAAAGGTACATTTCCAAATGAGTTTAGCTGGACATTTCTTCATTTCTCTCCCCAAATCAAGCCTATCTGAGACGTCAAAAATCAACCAAAGAAAAGAGCTTATATTAATTGTGTGCGATAAAGACATTTCTTGTAAGTCAGAAGCATAGCACTCTGAAGGAAGAGCCACAAGCTTGCCTCAGGCTCACGGCAACAGGGTTTTCTGTTAACCACCTGTAATAATCATTCCACCTTCTCCAATCCTTCCCCAAGTCCATGTCTTCAAATAAAGCAACCATAACAGCCATGACCTATTCTGATCAGATTCCCTTCCTAAGGGTACCACTGTGAGTCAGGATATATGGAGCTTCAAGTGAGGTTAGTGGTAATCCTAGAAAAACAGGCACAGAACACTGTTACTCTCCCTCTAAGGAAGGGTATCTTACTGAATCCCTCCCCTCTGATCAACAGAACTTTCCAGCATCTGAAACTATTTGACCAAACTCGTCTCAGGGAAACAGATTTCCGCTCTTCACCCCTTCCCTTCACTTTCCCCCTGCCACCCATCCAGACCATTTTCTCAACAGAAAGGAAGCTCTGAACTAGAGCTTCTGATATGCCTAATGCTGGCAAGGCCCATGGTGTTCAGTAAACCTTTTGCTGCTTTTTCTATACTTAGACCACAAATCACTTATACTGAATGAAACCCTGTTCTCTTTCCTTAAAACATTTTCATTCTTACCTCCAACCCTCCTATATCTGGTCTTTACTATTTTCTATGCAGAGTCATCAGGGCTGTTCTACATAGAAAATCATCCCCTGTATCCCCACCAACCACCACTGTCAGACACACAGCAAGAGCAGTGAGAACCAGGGGAGAGACAAGCTTCTCTTCTTGCTTTCTTTTCTTTCTCGCTCCCTTTCTTTCTTTTCTCTCTCTCTCTCTCATCTTTCTTTCTTTCTTTTCTTCCTTTCTTTCTTTTGACATTGTCTTGCTCTATCACCCAGGCTAGGATGCCATGGCATCAGTCTAACTCAGGGCAACCTCAAACTTCTGGGTTCAGGCAATTCTCCTCTCTCAGCCTCCTGAGTACCTGGGACCACAGGCACATGCCGCAACACCCAGCTGATTTTTCTATTTTTAGTAGAGACAGGGTGTGTTTCTTGCTCAGGCTGGTCTCAAACTCCTGAACTCAAGTGATCCTCCTGCCTCAGCCTCCCAGAGTGCTAGGATTATAGATGTGAGCCACTGTGCCTGGCTAAACTTCTCTTCTAAATACAATAGAAGACAAGGTGGTCCATAGCTGGCCACCTCCCTATGTCAACATGAGACAAGTATTATTGTCACCCCTCCCCTTTTATAAATTAAAATAAAAATGGGATCAGATTGATGAGCTGACCTACATTTGATTGCATAGCATAGGGCAGATTTGGCACTAACTCCAGGGTTCCCAACTAAAATGCATGCACCTTTTTTTTTACGCTATTTTATACTTTTGTATTTATATCAATATCTTTTCTAATTAGCACAAAGTGGCTCGGCACCTGGCTAAGGCTCAAGCAGCTAAGGCTCCAGCCACATACAGTGGGTTCGAATCCAGCCCAGGCCTGCCAAACAACAATGACAACTACAACCAAAAAATAGCTGGGAGTTGTAGCAGGTGCCTGTAGTCCCAGCTACTCGGGAGGCTGAGGCAAGAGAATAGCTTAAGCCCAAGAGTTTGAGGTTGCTGTGAGTGTGACACCACAGCACTCTGCCGAGGGCAACATAGTGAGACTCTGTTTCAAAAAAAAAAATTAGCTCAAAGTTACCTTCCCTGAATCTAGCAGCAATTGCATGAAACAGATGGGCAGACGTTATATTCCTGCAACTTGACCAATGGAAAACAGAGAACAAAGGTTCACTTCAGGGGTTCGTGACTAGTTAGGGGCAGAACAGTAGCTAAAACCACATCTCCCCAATCTTAATCTAGCTCTCCTCCTACTAAACCAGCCAACGCCTCTTTAAGGAAAGAACAAACTCTTCCTTAAACTAAACAAAACCAAGCACAGTAGAACCTCTGCAAGCTAACCAGCCAAGGGACCGGACCAAACCAGTCAACATACGAGGTGGTCGATGTAAGAAATTAGGCCTGCTGTGCTGATACGGACATGTAGTACATGTCCAGTCTATGAAAAATCAGCTCAACTTAGGGAGGTTCTGCTGTATTTCATTTAGTTTATTTCTGCTCTCAAGCCTTTCACAAATTAACTATTTCCAATCTACAGAAGGTACTTCCAGCAAATATTTCGAGAGTGGTTAACTTTTCAGAGTTCCTTTAAAGGACAATTGGTAAACAAAGGCAGGGAAAGGTAAGCTACCTAATATATACAAAGGGTGCCAAAAAATGTATACACATATTAAGAAAGAAAAAAGCTGTATGAAACGTGTAGTACTGAAGTCACATCTGACTTCTGCGATTACAAGAGGTTCACAACGTCACTCGTATTCATCTTTTGTTATCAGTACATATTTAGTATTACATATTATTTGTTATTGGTACATACATTAGTATTTTAATACAGTAAAACTATTTAAAAACTTCATACAGATTTTTCCTTTCTTAGGATGTGTACCCTCTGTATGTGCCCCTCAAAATTCTGCCTGATGTCTGACTCTCTCGTTTTGCAGACACTGGTGTTGGGGACCCTGGAACTGGGCTAGAAGGTTTGGCCAAGGTGTGTAGAGGGAGGATGGGCATATACAAGGTGTCACCCACACTGGAAGAATGCAGCGTCCACAGACAAGGGGCTGACCCTCCCAGCCCTGCCACCTGGAGTCCTGGGAAAGAGGGCTCCAGCTCAGGGGTCTCCTGATGGCCATTTCAGATGGGACGCAGGTACCTGTGCACACGGCTCAGGCCCAGGGAAAGAAGAGACGGTGGCACTGCAGAAGTGCTGGTGATTCTGTCACTAGAAACCGAAAGGGCAGAGAAAAATCACCAGGAAACCTTTCATCCTGAAGTATCTCTAATTTGTGCAATTATATAAATGAATTATGCACCTCTCCTTAGATTCAGTAACTACGGTGGGACAAAGAACATTAAAACTGCCTGCCAATGCAGGCTTGGACTATTTGTTCTGGGTCTGGTTGGAAAATAGGGAGAGGTGGGTAAGGAAGGCTTTACTCAATTCAAACCTTTCATAATTTTAGCTTTTATTTCTGCTTCATTTTCTGACTCTTACACCAAAGTGGAAGGGGATATTAGTTCTGCATCTAGTTTTGCAATAAATTTTATACAGACTGACAATTCCTAAATAGAGTTATCACTGTACAACAGCAAGAACGAAGAAGGCAAGTGGCCGATTTGACAATAATGGGGAAGAAAGAGGACCCCACACCCACGGTAGGAAGGCCGGGGAGCAAGAGTGGGCATAGTTCTGTAAGGCCAATGGGAATCAGACCACCTGGCTGCGGGCCGCTGTGAAGATGAACGCCCGGTCTGTTCATTACCCTCACTTCTTGGGTGATTATGGTAAAATGTCAAACTGAAATTAATATTGAGAATAATAATAAGTCTTTGTAATCATTTTATAATGGAATGACTGATTGTTTGCCATTTCATGGCTTGAGCTTTGGTTTCTCTTTGGTGGCCAGAAGTATCACAACTGGATTTGAAGTTCAAGGAAACTAAAATGTCACCTCTAGTGCAAAGGGCCACTCATTTCATAAATGTGATTTCTAAATAGTTTTTCTGATGTAATTCCCTAAAGCGTACACCCAAGTACAGTTGAAGGTCAGAGAAGGGGGGTAAAGTTCAACCCAGAAATGGGGTTAAGGCAGGCAGCAGAGGCTGGGGGAGGAGCTGGAGCTGTGGGCTGTGGTCCAGGCACCTGTGCAGTAAAGATGTTCTGCTGGGAGAGTAAACAGATATTTGTTGTGACATGGTATTTGAAGATCATTTTTTAGGTACTCCAAGGTCAAAAAGTCCTGTACAACAAAAGTCCTTTTCAACATTCCAATTGAAGGGGTGTAACAGATAAGCTTTAATAGTAACCAAATAAATATAAGAAGTGAAAAATATATTTAAAAATGTTACAGATCAAAATCCCTACAACTTCATAGTAGTCAGAAATCACGTGGAACTAAAATAATCAAATATTGAGCACACTAGGGACTGACTTGTCCAAGCCTCTTTCCCCATGCCTTCTAGAAGAATATCGATGCCAAAAGTACAATGTGCATTTCCAGACCCTTTTGCAGCTATCGTTCTGGAAATGTTCCCAGTGCTGCCACACCCCTGCACTATCCGGAGACGGCTGCCCCACAAAGAAGCACTCACACACACTGTGGGGCCATCCTGCCAGCACAGTGGCCTGAGTGTGGGCTTCTGGGGGAAGACTGGCTGAAGTCGGTTCTTCCCTGGTATCAGATCTTAATTTGTATCTCTTTTTATTGATTGATTGGCAGTACAGACAGGGTCTCGTTGTATTACCCAGGCAGGACTCAAATTGGAGCAGTCTACTCTCCTCAGCCTCCTGTACAGCTGGGACCATCAGCTCCCACCGCTGCACATGGCCTGGGACAGATTCCGAGCTGACATGTGATTCCAGTCAGGAGTAGGAGACAATATCATTACTCTCCAGTCAAGCGACACCAGACATCTCCTTTTCTCTGCCTCCAGCCCCACCAAAGCAGCCACTGACCTCTTCAGGGTCTTCATGCCTAGGTCTGTAGCCCCCTGCTCCTCTCCACAACCCACATGTGGATGCTCTCGTCCCCATCTTTCCCACACCTTTTCCATTCTGAGGAGCCTCCCAAGCTCTGTGTCCTGAGCTGCCTTCCCCGTTATTCATCATCAGCAACTCTCCTTGAGCACTTAGTACTACCGTGAGGTCTTGGCTGTTTGAGTTCTAAGGAAAATCTCAATTATAATGTTTCAAGGGGTGAAACTTTCTCTGTATCAAAGTACATGAATGCTAAGGAAAGAATGTAAAAACTGCACAAGCTGAGCTACAAAGCCTGCAGCTGGCCTGATGCCACACTGCGTGGAGCCCCCAGGAACTCTGAGGAGTTCCCCTGGGTAGTCATGGTTTACACAGCAACAAAATGGGAGTGAATAATCCCTACTTCATGCTATTGTTGTGAGGACTAAATGGCATAAAGTCTTCAGCCCATGCCTGGCAGAAAATAAACCAATAAACATTTCTGTGGCCAGCATCTCTTAAGAAGAGTGGTTTCGTGGAAACAACCTAAATTTCCATCAACTCAGGAATGGATCAACAAATTGTGGTACACGCACACCATGGAATACCATTCAGCCATAAAAATGATGGTGACTTCACATCTTTTGTAATATCTTGGATGGAGTTGAAACACTTTCTTCTTAATAAAGTATCACAAGAATGGGAAACCAATTATCCAGTGTACTCAATACAATGTGGAGCCAGTAAACGATCTTATGCATGCCCATATAGGTGAAAAACTCACTTCAATCCAAGTTTCGGGGAGGGTTAATGCAGGAGAGGAAGGGAGGGGAGGTGGGGTGCTCCCACTCACTGGGCACGAGACGGGGGTGTTTGGCACACCTTTTGTATGGGGGACATAACCACAAGAGGGACTCTACCCAAAAAAATCAAATCTTATTTTGACCTGGTTGCTTTTACCCTCATATTAACCTGAAATAAATTTACTTAAAATTAAAAGAAGGAGGAGGAGGAGCAGAAGGGGGAGGAAGAGGAGAAGGAGGGGGAGGGGGAGGAGAAGAAGAGTTTCTCTTCTGCTTCTCCTCTTGGTAATCCCTTCTCCTGAGTTCGGATCCCCAGAGCTGCCCTGAACTCCCTCCACCCAGCCTTGCCTAAATTAAAGTTTACAAGGCAAGTCTACTATTTCTCATTTATACTTGACTCAGAGTGTGATTCTGATTTACTAGACATAAATTTCAGTGTGTCACCTCCACCAGTATTTGCATTTTAAGAACTTCAGTCTGACTTGGGAGAAGCTTCCAGCCTCACCAATTAGGTTGGGAGAGATTTGGGTAGTTTGAGGGAGGTGGGGTTTCCAAGATTCTCCTTCCTGCTTTCCCGAGATGGAAAAATTAAGTTTGCTCAGTTGCAGCTGTGGAAAACTGCCTCGGAGGTCAAGGTTGTTTTTCAGAATTCTACATTGAGCCCCCAACCCCTCTTCCCTTTTGAATCAGCTGCATACAAGTTTCAATTCACAGCCACCCAGGGGAGTCCTCAGCACCATGGGGAGACGGGGTCCCTTGTGAGAAGAGCAGCAGAGAAGATGTACATCCGAGGAGAGTGTCTAAGTTTGAGGCTGTCATTGTCATAAATGGGATCCCAATCTTTGCAGTTATATTTCTCCACATAAATGAATATTCAGTATCAAATTTATCAATCCCCTTTCTGGTGTGAATTTGGGTACCTTGAACCCCACACACAGAAGCTGACAACTCCCACTGGACAAACTGCCAGATGGGTCCCTTAATCTGCTAATGGTCAGACCCAGCAGCACCTGGGTGGGCCCCCAGGGACACCAGCAATGAGCACCCAATCTTGCCATGAGCCCATATTCTTGCTACAATAGCGAGGTGATGAAATCCATTTGGGATTCATTATACAACGGGGCCTTGTTGCCCCACTCCCAATATCAGCTCATTCAGGGAAGAGTGAGTTTCCTGTAAACTGTGCGCCCCTTCAGTCCTTAGCACCTTGTACTTGTATACCAAGAATAGAAGCAGTGTTCCCTGTGCTCCACATCCTCTAGTACACTGTCTATGGATGGGGCCCAGCGGGGAGGACAGCAATCTCATGGCGTCCTCAACTCCGTAGCTTTAGCGACACACATGATTGGTATCCAGCCATGTTGCCCCATGGCTGATGAGGAGGGAATTCAACATCAGCAAAGCCACAAAAAGCATAATAAAGTTCTGAGATTCATGTTCAGTATCTGTTACAAGAAGACAACACTTAAAAGTTTCCACCACTCAAACAAGCTTTTTTCCTTTTATAAATGACTGCTTGAATTGGAAACGTAAGATGGTAAATTACATGGAGCTGGTGGGTTTTTAGGGATGCCAGTTAGCACAGACCTGGGAGTGACCAGGCTGAGCCCTGTGCATGAGCAATTGAACTCCCTGCCAGTGATGAAACTGACCTTGAGGGGGAAAACTCACTGATCAGTGGAATTATTAGCTGTATGGCAGGAAAAGAAATGCTTAGTGGAAAAAAATTCTTTTTTTAGAAAAATCACCTGAGCAATAGAATTTTATTTTGCTTTGGTAGCTTTAACAATGGCTACAAAGTACCAAGCAGCTACAACTTGTTACTCTCAGCGGCATCTAATCTCACACCTGTTCAGACTCATGAAACATTAATGTCTGGAAGCATTTCCATGATATCCGTGGAAGGTGGCATCGTCTCCTCACCTCAGTGATTAAGGTGCAGTGCACACATCTTAAGAGAACACCAGCAAAGGATGTTTGCACCAGAATGATGAGCAGAGTTAGAGGGTCCAGCCCGAGCATGAGGTAGCCACGATGACCAGTGGGACCACCCGGGGAGTCCTGGGAGACTGGAGAACAGTAGCTTTTTTCCCTGATCCAAGAATAGTGGGAGTTTCCACACCTAACAAATTGCGTTCTTATCACAGGCCTGATATTATTTACAGAGACACGATATTCTCGCTACTTCATTTTCTCCCTGGAAGCCTAACCCAGCCTAACAGTCATCATAGTTAGGAGAGTGTCCTAATGAACTAGGATTTGAAGGTTTCAAATGCCCTACCGAGGCTAATAAATGCTTGCGCCAAAACTACCAGGATTATGGACAAATTTGCAAAGATGTTTACCTTAGAATTGAAAACAATATAACCTAAACATTTGAACTTGAATTTTTTTTTAAAGATATCCATAGCCACATGGGTGATTTTTTTACCCAGGGGAACACAGACACAGCAGAAGTTATTCCTACACGGCCCTTCTTGGAGTGACTGACTCAGTCACTCAATGTTTCTTTCTTTTTTTTAATGTCTGCTTTATTATAATGTTGTTCTTATATTTTTCTTCATCAGTGTTCTTGGGCTCCTCCCCATTAGAGCTAATTTCTGGAGAAGGCCTGTCATCTATGTGGACATTAGGAACATTCTGGACACTGGCCGGGGCTCAGTAAATGTCATCAGTGCCTGATGTTGGAGACCAGCCTCTGCCAGGGCTCGTTGTCATGACCGGCTCTGCTGTGCATCCCCTTTCTTGCCTTTTTCTTACCTGCAACAGAGAAAAGCAGAAAGGAAATGCCTCCTGGGGGACCAATTGTGGTCCCCACTGGGGAATTTTTGCTAGGACAGAAGCATGAATCCTATAAAGTTCGCTGTGCACTTCTGGCTCAGAGCCAAACCCTGCTGAGGGAGATGGCTGAGAAGACACCTGTGTTCCCAGTTAGCTGGTCCTGGAAACCATGCCTTGAACCAGCACGCAAAGCTCCTCACCATCAGAGAGCAAATGATTCATTTTATTTCTCAACTTCAACATGTCCCCCAAACCTGGACCTCTCCTGAGGAGCAGAGGCCTTCTCTTAGTTCACACTGCGTCCTTGGACTCTATGCAGCCTGGCGTGGAGCAGGCATTTAACCCCTGTCAGTTTATGGACTGCCATCCTCCTTGCTCTCTGTCCCTCGGGCTTCCCTTTGCCGTTTTATGAATGTCCTTTCCTTTCAGTCCCCACCTGGCACTCTGATTTCACCTCGATAAAATTGTTGAGCAGAAAGCACTCTGAGATCTTCCCACCAAGCCTCTTCTTGGTGGCCCCAACAGACACAGATAGTTTAGAGGACATCTCACTCCCAGTGTTCTTGATGTACTGAGCCATGATCACCTTGTACAACACATATCCCCGACCCACCATGGTGTGATGCACCCCAGACTAGACTCTGCTACAGACTACAAGAGCCTCCCACAGAGAGAACCAGACACAGCACACACAAAAATGGTCCAATTATTTGCATTTTTTACTTTTCTTTTTTTTTTTTTAAACAGTGCATTTTTTTCTATGGAAAAAAGAGTTAGACCTCCTCTCACCCTACCAAATGCTCCAAATTCAAGTCACCTAAGCTGCCCCAAAACAAAGCGCTGACCTGGAAGACTTGCGGGGAGAGACCCTCCAGAGTGGGGCCCTCTTCCTCCCTCACAGAATTACTAGTTTTGTGACTCTGAACATCTCACTAATCAAGTTTTCTCATTTTATTTTATTTTTTTATTTTTTATTTTTTGCCCAGGGCTGGGTTTGAACCCACTACCTCTGGTATATGGGGCCGGTGCCCCACTCCTTGAGCCACAGGTGCCACCCAAGTTTTCTCATTTTACGAAAGTGAAATGATGGTGGGAACCTGCTTCCTGCTGGTGTTCCCCTGGGGAGCCCAGGAAAGGATACATATTAGGGACTTTGTTAATGTAAATTACCACCCAAAGGAAAAGTACCGTTCTTCACTCTATTTACAAGGGACAAAGATTGGGGATTTCTGTAGTAAATTAATGGTGACACCCCATCATGTCACTTTTTTGTGCTAATTTTTTTTCCCAAAACTTCCTTTGTCCTATCTCAGGATCTGTAAGCTGGTGCTAATGGTTTGGGGTCCAGTTGCCACCTTGTAGTTTCACTGTGGATCACCTGCCTCTGTTCTTTACTGGTCCTGGAATGCAGCAGGTGTGGCTGCTTTGAATAGGAATGGAGCTCACACCCCATAAACTCCCTGAGGAGGACATAAGAATAGGATATTATGTATCAGATTGAAACAAAGAGACATCTACATTACAGGCTTTCCAAATAGGAGGCTCTAGACAGGATGAGAGTGTGAGAAGAAGGCTCTGGAACGTTCCTCTGCCTCCCATCTTTCCTCTCAGCTCAGAATCCCTCTTGGCCTTAGGCAGCAAAGGAAACTTAGAGGATGGGATGTGGAGAGGGGCTGAGAGGCTGAAAAGGAAACACTTCCCTAGGAGAACAGGGCCTCTCCTGACGGTGGTCCTGTCAAGCCTCGTTCCTAAATCCAAACCCTGGGCTCAAGTGGCTGTGAGGGTGCTGGGGAATGGTATGGAACAGGAAGGGGTGCGTTGGCAAAGGGAAAGACACCCAAGGGATATTTAAAAATAAAGAGCAAAGAATTTTTTTAAAGCAGCAAAGGAATAAAAACAAGTGCCAAGAAGACCATCTGGGAAGGCTCCAATGGGAATAAAATGCAAACAGACTCCCTTCAATTAATGGAAAACTGCTAAGGGTCCCAGCAGCTGAATGCACCTGATTTCTTCTGCTAACCCCCAAGTCAAAGTCAAGGTCACCTCACCCAGGCTATGAGATAGCCTTAGAACCTGCCTCCCTGTCTACCAGCTGGACTGTTTTACACAAACAGAAACTCTTTTTAAAACCTAATTCTTTCCATGTCATTTCCTAACTAAGACCCATTCATGGGATCATGCCTCCCCCAATCCAAATACAGGGTAAAAGCAGATAAAACAGAGAAGCAGAAAACTGAAGCCTTAAGGAGCCTTGAAATCAGCCTCTCCATAAACTAGGAACAGAAGAGAAAAACAAGTCAGTGGGTTCTGCTGGAGTCAGCAGCCTTTGGATGCTCATTCTGGAAGGAGACTATGGTAGTCTGCTGTTTGGTTCCAGGTTGATAAAGAGAATGAAATGACTCTGCTCAATGAGTTACGACTGGGGCTAGCATGGCTCACCAACTCCCAGTAATTGCCCCTCAAAGAAACTAAAAACTGTGTCTAACAATCCCCTGGGGGCTAGTATTTTGAATAAGCTACAAGCTTAGAAAGGAAAAGAAGACAGAAACACAGTTTCCAATTAAGACAGGAAGGAAGCCACAGTGCCCCCAACACCAGTGTGGACAGGAGCTCTGTACCACCACCAGGCTTAGGGCAGGGAGTCCTGAGCTGCTGGGCAAAAGTGACCACAAAACCACTGGCCCAGGAGGGATGAACACAGAAGGAAACAGAGAGAAGAAAAACAAAAACAAAAAGGCCTCCCACTCAAAATAAGCCTGCAAAGCAAAATTCCAAAACACAGGAAGAAATCTAATACTGGGAAAGACAGCCAACAAAATCAACATTGAAAACATAAATATGCCCCAGAGGAAATTAAGTTTGTGCAAGCATCTGGCTAAACTTTCAAATAGGTATGTTTGGTTGCCCAATGAGATAAATAAATAACTTCCATTTTTGAAGTGTGTGAAATGTTTAAGCAAAAACAGACGTGAATGAAAAAAAATTAAGGCATTAAGTTTAAAAACTCAATAGATGATATATGCCTTCACCTGGCACAGACAGAAGTGGGGTGTTGCAAGGAATATTCCCTGAATGCAACACAGAGAGATTATATGCAATTAGAATAGGGAGATTATATGCAATTAAGATATAGAAAATTCTCTATTCTGTTCTTTATGTCTACATCTCCATTTTTGTGCCAGTACCATCCTGTTTTGACCACTAGGCCAAGTGCAATTTGATGATGGAGGCAAGGCTTTTGCAGAAAATCCAGAGGCCCCACCCCTCTGATTTTGACTCCACTCTAACAAGACCTGACCCTTAATTTGCAGAAGAGACTCTGGCCCCAGATCATCACCAAAGTGCAAGCCGAGGGGGCCATCCTGAGGTCTCAGTGTCTGCTGGGGAATTATAGAACAGGGGTGGCCAGGCTCCCAAATTATAGGGCAGCTGGGCTCACTTGTGATTGGAATGGATAAAAATACCCCTGAACAAAGGTCACACTCCCTTCTACGCATAGCTCTGTGCCAAGCAGGCTGCCACAAACCTGTTCCCTCGGCTCCAAGTTTGCACCACCATGAGCCACTTGTCCAGAGACAATCCAGACGAGAAAGAGGATACAGAATTCTGATGCTACTTATTGCACTTTTCTCCTGTCTTTGGGGCCTGGTTTAAAAAACAAATCATGGGGCTGCACGCCCATAGCACAGTGGTTACCGCACTAGCCACATGCACCAAGGGTGGTGGTGGGTTCAATCTTGGCCCAGGCCAGCTAAACATCAAGGACAACTGAAACCAAAAAAATAGCCAGGCATTGTGGTGGGCATCTGTAACCCCAGTTACTTGGGAGGCTGAGCCCAAGAGCTTAAGCCCAAGAGTTTGAGTTTGCTGTGAGCTGTGACACCACAGCACTCTACCCAGGGTGAAAAAGTGAGACTCTCTCAAAAAAAAAAATATCTTGGGATAATATTTGGGGGGCTGATTATAAGGCTTATAGTGATGCGATTTATTTTTCTTAAAGATCTTTGCTTCAAAAATGTGCCAGAACTGCATGTACACTTGGCTGCCACTTCTGTGGAAATGGCTGGGAGGAATATATCCCTCTCTTTTTATACAGAAGTATGGATTATCCCCAGGAGAATTACCTAGAAATTAATAACATTAGTGCTTCCAGGAAGGGCAACCGGGTGGTAGGGGCCAGAGGTGAGTAGAAAAAGTTTGTTTTTCTTTTGTGGGGATGGGTGTCATGGAAGCATGCCTTGGACCCAACAATTCCATTTCTGGGAATTTGTCCCAAGAGATGACCAGTAAAGTACACAATATCTGCAAAAGGGTTTTTTTTTTTTTTTTTTTGAGACAGAGTCTCACTCATTACGTCACCCTCGGTAGAGTGCCGTGGCATCACAGC